>NPDK01181983.1:0-11959 GCA_013461565.1 Labeo gonius
TCTATATTTTTATTTATTTTATTTTTTTTTGCACCCTCAGATTTCAGATTTTTTTTTAAATAGTTGTATCTTGACCAAATATTGTCCCATCCTAACAAATCATAAATCAATGAAAAGCTTATTTATTTCACTTTTAGATGATAATCTCAATAAAAAAAAATACCCTTATGACTGGTTTTGTGGTCAAGGGTTACATATTTATTTTAATTTTATAGTATTAATAAAATTATGTTTTTATTTATAATGTTTTAATATTTTAACTTAAAGTTTAAGTTTTATATTTTTATTATTTATCATTATTAATGACATTTTTATATTTTTATTATTACTGAGATGTTTTTTTCAACATATTTGTGACAAACTGTTAATTTACATTAGTTAATCTCAGTTAATTAGTGATTAATGTGAAGCATATTTCACGTTATAGCATATAATAACAATGTAGTGATTCATAGTATATAATAACATAATGTAATGATTCAATTTCCTATTCAAAAGGCAGTCACTTGCTCTATTCCTGAATGAATCTTCCGTTCTAAACAAATCAAATGAATGAATGATTCATGACTTGCCGCCACCTACTGGCAGTTTTTGTTTCATTTTAAAGTATCTTTTTAGTTATTTTAATCATTTAATATTTCTGTATTCAAAATGTTATATTTAAAACATTAATCTCAACATGAATTTCTGAATTTGATTGCACTCGTGCCACCTCTGAGCCTTATTAAACATATGAAAATACACCTTCAGGCCACTTTTGTGTTCTTCTGTGCCACATTTGTAGTACAAATTATTGAGTTAATTTGATTAGTAACTTATTCTTGTTTTTATTCTGTTGTTTTAATTAGACATTTTTAAAATCTTCTAAAATACAATTTTTAAAAAATTTGACATAAAAGATGCCATACGTTTAAAGTTAGTAGAATGCCATTACAAAGGTAAAAACTAAATTCCCCTGTAAATCACTTTAAAGGAGTCAAATATCATCTCGTAATGTGAAGGCTAATTTTTGATCAGATTTTTTGATTATTGATTAGAAGGTGCTCCTGAAATTTGTTAGAAGCACACATGCTCCTAAAAAGAAAAGTAAGCGTAGAGTCCTGTCTACTTTATTATTATAAAAATGTCATTGAGTGCAATTTAAGCATTTTTATACAAATCAGTTCATTTTAAACTTCAATATTTCATTAATGTAGTACCAACTGACTCTCATGTATATTCTACAGCATTAGTTGAGAGATTTACCTGATATATATTCAAAATAATTAATATAGAATAGAATAGAAGTGAAATTTGAATCAAAACCCAGCCCTAGTTTTTAGTCACCTGTGGAGCGCAAGTGTGTTCTGGACACTTTCGACTTCATTGAAAGCAATAAAAACATAAAAAGGTATTTGCAAATCATTTAGCTTCCAAAATGTGATGTGGTATTTATCCATCAGCTTAATCAGGGTGTCAGGAAATCATTGGTTAATATTATTTTTCCAATTCACATGACCTTGTTTAGGTCAGCAATCAAAGCTGGAGAAAATTATTACACTTTGTTGAGAGATTACAAAAGCGAACACTTCCTTTTGTATTTAGTCTAACATGCCCTGATGATTTGTGCACAATAAGTAAATAAAGTGCATGTTGATTCCACATTGAGCTGCAGTGAAGCCGTGCCAGTATTGTGTACTGTAGGCCGGTCGAGTCCCAATACAGGAAGCCTCTTTCTCTTTCTTACTCTTTCTCTCTATCCTCCTGAGAACGAGTGGGTGAAGGAGTGGAAGCGTTCTCAGTGAATACTTTAAAACATAATGCTTCATAAAAACACATGAGATGAGTTTTAGAAGTCTTTCTGAATGGCTTGTGTGTGTGAGGTCAGTTTCCCTGAGACAGGGATTAAACTTCCTTTCGGGCCCTGAAAAAGAGAGGAGGAATATATATCGGAAGGGAAGAATGAGGGAAGACAAGGAGCGGATAAATATTTCTGAGGAAGAATGACAGATCGAGCATTCGGGAGCGGGAGAGTGACAGACAGAAGGGACAGAGAGAGAGAAAGAGAAGGTTCCAGCACAAAAGAGACAGACAGAAAGAGAGAGAGAAGTTGGAGAGCAGGATAGCGGGATGAAAAGACAGAGGAGTGTGGGGACAGGCATGCTGAGGAGGCCTAATCCCTCACCCCTATTCACACACACTCTTAATCTCCAACCACGTACACACACACACACACACACACACGGCTAATCTCCTACGTCCCCTCCATCTATGTGCCTGTGCTCAAAAGGTGCACAAAAGCTCCTGGACACCCCTTTCACCGCCACACACACACATATATACACTTATATGCATACACACAAACACAACATAACCTTACACACACCTTTGCAGGGTCAACACACACACTGACCTGCCCTAGACTACCAGGCAGCTTTAAAACTTCAACGCAATATGGTTTTTGTGCATGTGTGTGTTGGTGAGGCAGGTGGTTGTTTTATTTACTGAAGTCATCTCAACTCGTAACTCAACAGCTTTCATTACTCAAACACACACACACATGACAAGTAAAGGTTTGAATTTATGATGGTGGTTCAGAGAGCTTCTGACCTCTTCAGTGACAAACCTCCCTCAATAGTCAGTTATGGACCTTCTAATACACACATTCACAAATAAGCACACACACACACACTGGGTCGCATATGTACAAACGTAGACATTTAGGTGCACACATATCATCTACACTGTCATACACAGTTGTACACAAACAAAGTTGTCCCAGACAATTTTCATACAATTAGAGATAAAACTCACATGCATACACAAACACAAAACAAACACATCAAACACACACATACGGTTAGTTCAAACAGACAAAATAACACGTATCAACACAATCACACTAACAAATACCTGTGCAGGATCAAACAGGCTTCTGCACAAAATAACTGCAATAAACACTTATGCACAATCACATAAACACTTGTGCATGATGATGACACAAGTAAACAGATTCACACAAACTAACACTTTTACACAATCACACAAACATTTGTGCACAATCACACAAACTACCAATAAAACACTGGAACACAATCACACAAACATGTCTACAATCACATAAGCAATCACACAAACAATGAAACACCTGTACGCAATCAAACAAATAGTTGTTCACCATCACACAAACAATTAAACATCTGTACACAATCACAAAAACATTTGTGCATCATCACACAAACTAATAATGAAACACCTGTACACAATCACACAAATAGTTGTTCACCATCACACAAACAATTAAACACCTGTACACAATCGCAAAACATTTGTGCACAATCACACAAACTAATAATGAAACACCTGTAAATAATCACATAAACACTTGCACACAATCACACAAATATTTGTTCACATCACATAAACTAATAATGAAACACCTGTACACAATCACACAAGCACTTGTGCACAATCACACAAACTAATAATCAAACACCTGTAAATAATCACATAAACATTTGCGCACAATCACACAAACAATGAAACACCTGTACACAATCACACAAACACGTGTGCACCATCACACAAACTAATGAAGAAACACCTGTACATAATCACACAAACACTTATGCCCAATCACACAAACTAAAAATCATACACCTGTACACAATCACACAACATGTGTGCATCATCACACAAACTAATGAAGAAACATCTGTACATAATCACACAAACACTTATGCACAATCACACAAACTAATAACCAAACACCTGTAAAACACACAAGCACTTGTGCACAAATAAACTAATCAAACACCTGTACACAATCAGATAAACAGTTGTGCACAATCGCAAGCAAAGACATTTGCACAATCACACAATCAAAACCTATACATAATCACAAAAATCACTTGTGCACAAACTAATCAAACACATATAAATAATCAAATAAACACTTGTGCACAATCACACAAAGACCTTTGCACAATCACAATGAAACACCTGTACAGAATCACAAAAACATTTGTGCACAATCACACAATCTAATCAAACACCTGTACACAATCACACAAGCACTTGTGCATAAACATAATATATTTAAACACCTGTGCACAATCACACAAACATTTATGCACAATCACACAAACTAAAAACACCTGTTCACAATTACACAAGCACTTGTGGACAAACTAATTAAATACCAGCACACAATCAGATAAACAGTTGTGTACCATCACAAGAAAAGACAAAAATCAAAATCTGTACACAATCACAAAAAACACACTTGTACACAATCACACAAGCACTTGTGTACAATCACACAAATAAACCTTTGCACAATCACACAACTTTCAGCCTCACAAAGAAGCACAACACACACAATCAGGCCCATATAAATGCTTACAAAAATTACAGCACTTGTGCTTTGAATGTCTCGTCACACACACACACACTTCATCAAAGCCTCCAGATGGGCTCGGTCTTTATCGTACCCCAGCCGGTGACATCACTCTTCCACACGGCAGAACTGATGATGAAAGCAAACAGATCTATCTTAACTCGCATTTACCAAATCAATTTTATTTTTACAGTCTCTTGCATATTGGCATATTGACGGCTTCTCACGCGGCGGGGCGTAGGGAGGGGGTGCAGAGGAAAACGAGAGGGAAAGGCAGGGAGATACGCTTAATGCCATTTACCATATTTAATGTGTCCATGTCATCATTGAATATCCCCTCTGAATAATGCGCCACTTCATCATAAATTCTTTACAACTTATTTACTTAATGGAGAGAGTTATGGGCTGCTGTCAGCCAGCTAATTAAACATAGTGATACAGCACTGCCGCGCCACGCTGTCATCCGTCCCCCATCTCTCTCTCTCTGTGGCTTCTCAGTTTCTTAAATACATATTATTCAAGCGTGCAATAAATTACCAATGGATTAAAATTCATGAAACCTTTTTTTTCCTCTCCTTCGTTTCCCTCCATACAGAATGAATAAGAACGAAAGACAGCGAGAAAGAGAGAGAGTGCTTGCTCAAGTGACTGTAAATCCACCAATGGGAGACAGCTGCCTTTTCAATCATATTAAAACCTAATGTTTGCACATGTAAAATTTCTGCCATGCTAAGGAGGGAAAAGACAACTTACGAAGTGAAAAAAAGCTAGAAGATTAAAATGCAAGTTTAACTGTTGTGTTTTCCAACAAATTTAAACCTTTCAACAGCATTTAGTCAAAGTTAACCATAATTACATACACCAACCAAACTTAAACCATAATACCACGTCCTGACAAAAAACATCTTTAAAAAACAGCCTGGAACTGGTTATTAACATTTAAATCATGGCCATAAAAACAGGACCAAAATCTGACCGGAGCAGACCAGAATTAATCATAAATAAACATATCATAAAAGCTGAACGCATATAATTCAAAGCGTACCAAAGTGCGTACAAGGAATTCTGATTTAGCAGTACTATTGCTTAGAACTACTACAAGTTGTGTTTACAGCCACTACGTTACGGATATCACAAACCACTGCTTTGATACTAAATGCGCGATCTTTTAAAATGAGGGTTAGATTTTCTTTATCAGAGCAGGACGAGTCTATTTAAACCTTCAATTAGCCTGATACCCCTCCTGCGACCTCTCCGGCCTGGTGAAATTAGCCTAAAATGACCCTGACCAAGACAACACTTGACCTCTGGCCTTGTCCTGTGACCCGCTTTCGACTGGGAGAGTAGACTGACTGATATCTGATAGACAGGGCGGTCACGAGGAGGGGCGGCTCAGAGCAACGGTCTTTAACCTGGCTAAAAGCAGGATTTATGAGCCTCAGGCTTTAATTGAGTTTGGAAAGTCTAACTCCTCCCACTATGATGACATCACAGAGGGAGAACTGACCACTCTAATCTGTCAATGAGGTCATAGTGCCTATCTATCTATCTATCTAACTATCTATTCTCAAATCACTCCAGAATGGTGCACAACCCTGGTTTGGTGCTATGAGTATGCGTGTGAAATCTTCTGTACATATTTTGAGACTTAAGTGGCATTAAAAAGACCTTCAAGGACATTTATATTATGTAATTGGCATAACATTGACCAATAGCCTGTCTAGTAATTGTGACTAATGGGATTACGGCAACTGCTAACTGGGGTTAGTGCGAGATCACAGAGCCGAGTAGAGGTGCTTCACCATAAAACATGAAGGCCAGGGTTAATCACGCCGCCTCGCTACTGATGACAGTGAAACTCTCGGTCGTAACAGCAGCCTACGAGCCAACGTTATCTCCTGTGCTTTGTCTCCAACCGCGTGGGGATTTTCTTATCTGAACAAGGCTGTTATCACACTGTAGGAGAACACATCTTGAATTCATCGTTTGATCCTACCTCCCATGCCTGGGTGGCATTGTCTGGGTTGTGTCTTGGCGTTCCCTCATACGGTCCGAGACGTTCTCCCACCTCCAGTCTCCTCCGGCTCCAGACGCCCAAGGTTCCTCTGGTAACGGCCGACTCGCGGACCTCAAAGTCTGGGGGCACCGATTCGACTCCATCCCCAGCCAGGTACACTGAGGTGTGGAATGACGGGTGGAAGGGGGACGGGTCGACTGGGGAGACCGCATCACCTGATAGGCCAGGGGATGGAAGGTCATTTGCAGTGGTCAGTGGGACTGGATCTGCATCAGACACTCTGCCAACTTCTTCCAGGTCATCAGAGGCAAAATGAGAAAAGTCCTCTCCATCTCCTAATCGAGAAAAAAGACAGAAACCATAATTGTTTTAGCAGCCAATAAAGTACTGACTCAACCTAATGAAAACAAGGGACAAAATAAGTATTTATTTTAGCAATTTTGTCTGGTGCATGTAGTGCCAAAAAAACTGTATTAAAGCTTCAGCTTTAAGACCTCACATTCATAAATCCCACTGGTCATTATGTGCACACTGAAATTAATGTATTCTTACATTTCAACAACTGACAGAGTCCAACATTTAAGTTAAAATTACATTAATTTCACCATTTGTAACAACTAAACAAAACACTTGACAATAATTGAAGGTGAAAATTTTATACAACAGCTTTCATTATTGATTAGTTGGGTCCATGCGACGTGCGCGGAAAATCAGTGCCCTTGACGTCATTTATGGAAATATTCGAGATGCTTATTTCTATGAACAAAACACATTTGAAAACATAGTGGGTCACAGATTAAGAATCTGTGAGTAACGTGTACATCCACTTATCAATATATAATATAGATCAGTATGTACAAACCAAGTTGTCAAAAACACGACAATGCTTTATATTAAGTACTTCAAACAGAGTGTTTTCACAACGCATCATCAATCGGCCATATTGGCAGGACTGAATGTAAACAATGCCACTGAACCAAATAGAACTTGCATGTTTTACTAATCATTGCTGCTGAAAATGGTCAATTATTGTCATGTTTTGGCCTGTACTAATCGGTCGGACTGGGAAAAACATTTGGAGTACTAAAGACTGCCAAATGTTATAACAAATCAAGGAGAAGAGTGAAAAAAAATTGAGGAACAAAAAGCATTTGTCTGAGGAAGAAAAAGCATCTGTGGTTAGCCAAACTGAACCAGGCTTTCCAGGGCAAGAATCTTGCCAACATTTGTGTTTGTTCTTATAATTTCCATACAGGTAGGTGAAATATTAGGCTAATATCTGAATTAATACTGCTCGTATGTATCTTTACCACCTATTAATTTTAGTTGGTCAAACTATTGCACCCTTTCCTGCTTACTACAAGTTAAAGAATAAGGTGGATACAGTACAGACTGCTTCAAAGCAGATTTACAGTAATAAACAAGATTATTAAGAAGCAAAATTCTTTACTTAGGAATCAGTAAAGTAAACATCTGCAAGTATTTTTCACATTTATTGTAAATGATTGTAAATGAAGAAAATAAATACTTCCAGAATACGAGCAACAAACATAGGCTAATACAGTTTCAGAAATTGTACCAGTACAGTTCCAGCACTATTTAAAAGTACTTCTTCTTATTTGTTTTTGAAAATCCACACTTCCAGACCACAGCCAGCCCATATATGCGCCCTCTGCAGATACGAGTAAATATACATAGCGCCATAAAAAAATATTTGACCACTAGAGCAGTTAAACAAACGCAGGGAAGGGGAAAGTGGTCTGTGTCTGTGATAACACTTAATACAGCCTGGATAAGAAGGTGTCTGGGGTGATAATCATCTTCGTGGCCTCGCCGGTTACACCCTGTCATCCTCCTTCTGAGGCCCGCTTTGGATTGTTTGGATACTGGGAGGAGGAGGAGGGGAATCTCCAGCGGGAAGCGCTGACCGATCCTTGGACTCACTGTGCTGCCCCCAATACTTTTATGCTTCCTTTTCCCCATTTTTTTCCGTCGACCCCGGCGAAGAGGATTCGGTGTGAAAACAGCGGATACTGTATCTGCTTAGGTTAATTATGAGCTGAACACAGGGAGGATGTTGTCTGGTGACCTGTGACCTTTTGCTCAACTCAGAGAGGAAAGTCAGCGCGTGGCTGATGAGGGAAGTCTTCATATTGTCTGTCCTTAAATACCATTCCTTCTGGGACTCAAGTATGTGATACTGTATACCAGGGTTTCCCAAAAGGGGGTTGGTGGAGTGAGTTGATGAAAAGCTAATTGATTAAATGTGACATTAAAATAAACAAATGGGGCTGCATATTTAATCAAAATAAAATTGAAATAGCAATACAATATAGGATGCAATTTAATTAAGGTGTATAGTCAGCGCTGCGTGTTTCAGAGTGAAATGCGGTACTGTGTTCATTTACACACTTTCAGCTTATAATACCATGTTTTCAGAGTGGCTTGGATCACAGTAAATCTCTGCAAATGATGAAATTTGTGAACACAATCCGTGCTACGTTTACTTTAGGGAAGTAATGAGAAGAATAACAACATGCAGTAAACAGAAAAACTGTTTGACTGTTTTAAAACTAAGATAATATATTAAAATAATATGGTAAGACACAGCGATTTGCAATATTAAGCAGCAAAACAAGCTGTTTTGTACAGCTAAAAATAGCTGGACGTGAATAAGACTGGAAGCCACATCCATAAAAGTGGCCACTCCCAGTCTTACGGGAAAAATAAGATGGATATACTTTGTTTTTGTATGCCGTTTCTTTACATATCATGACCAGCCTGAACCAGCAACACTGAATGAACCAATCAGATGAGTTTGGGGCGAAACTAGCTTTTTTGTCCGTCCAATAGCAGATGAGTGGAGTTGGGAACAGTGTTGCCAGTTTGGGGATTCTGTCACCAAATGTGACAATTTTCTCATTGTTGCTGGAACTTTTATTGACGTTTTGCGACAAGGGGCTTTTTTGGTGATATTTAAATCTATTTAGCAATTATTTTTTTTTACCTAAGACTCGAACCTGTGGCCTTTGGGTTATAAGTCTGACTCTAACCATTTGGCCACGGCTCACCTTTTCAAAAACTCGAAAAGCTCTTTTTCTTATTGTTGCTGCAAGTTTTATTAATGTTTTGTGACAAGGAGCTGTTTTGGTGATATTTAATATATTTGGCAATTTTTTGACCTGAGACTCAAACCCGTGACTTTGGGTTACAAGTCCAACTTTCAAACCATTTGGCCACAACTCACCTTTTCAAACGCAATTTTTTGACCTGAGACTCAAACCCGTGACCTTTGGGCTATAAGTCCGACTCTCTAACCATTTGGTCACGGCTCACCATTTCAAACAAATGTTTGATTATTTTTTGACCTGAGACTGGAACCTGCAACCTTTGGGTTACAAGTCTGACTCTAACCATTTGGCCACAACTCAAATCTTTTCAAATGCAATTTTTTGACCTGAGACTCCAGCCCATGACCTTTGGGTTATAAGTTTGACTCTCTAACCATTTGGCCTCGACTCACCTTTTCAAACACTCAAAAAGCTCCTTTTCTCATGGCTGATTCAAGTTTTATAAATGTTTTGTGACAAGGAGCTGTTTTGGTGATATTAAAACATTTTTGGACCTGAGACTCAAACCCACAACATTTGGGTTACAAGTACATCTCTCTAACCACTAGGCCACGGCTCACCTTTTCAAACTCAAGAAGCTATTTTTCTCGTTGCAACTTTTATTAACATTTTGTGACAAGGGGCTGTTTTGGTGATATTTAAATATATTTGGAAATTTTTTGACCTGAGACTCGAACCCGCGACTTTTGGGTTACAAGTCTGACTCTCTAACCATGGCCATGACTCACGTTTTCAAACACTCGTTGGGAAACTTCAGCTTCAAAAAGCTCTTCTATAGACGTGACTTTCTTAAACACACATACAACCTGCTTTACTTTAAATCTTTAAGACAAAACCACTTCGGCAAGTGCATTTAAATACACATGCTAACGCACCTCAACTGCCGGTATCACTAACGCACTGGGACCCAAGAAGCTGTGGCTAAAAGCTAACACACAGTGCTAACATGCTCTACCTAATGTGCCGTTGCTAACACGCTTGGAGCTAACCTGCTGTGCGTAAGTCACGGCGGGGCTAACATGCTGTGGCTAGCATGCTGTGGCTAACGTGTTGTGACAGGTAGTGGTGAGTGCTAATGAGGGCTGGGCCAGCGCTCCTGCACATCTTCCTGTCTCCTCGCATTCCTAATGCTCAGAGGGGTTCTACGCTACACGGTGCCATCAGAGTCACGGTCATCCCGTTCACAACGCCACATCAGCCCCGTCTCATTAACAAGCATCTCCAACTATTCTATTCCCTAGTCCTGAGTCCAGTAGTTTCCACTGACAGTATATTTCGAAGGTATGAAAGGTAATAAATAAAGGCTAGAGGAAAAAACATTATGTTTGCAGTGTCAGATCAGCAATTTAATGATTAGTTCACTTCCAGAATAAAGCATTTCCTGATCATTAATGTCATCCAAGATGTTCATGTCTTCGAAAAGAAATGAAATTTTTTGAGGAAAACATTCCAGGATTTTTGTCTATATAGTGGACTTCAATGGTGGTCAAAGGGTTGAAGGTCCAAATTGCCATTTCAATGCTGCTTCAAAGGGCTCAACACAAATCCCACCCGAGGAATAAGCGAATATCTAGCGAAACAATCTTGCACTAACTAAACTTCATGCATTACATAGTCACTTTGGAAAATTTGTGTTCTTCAGTTTTCTCCTCCAACTTCAAAAACATCAGAAGTTGTTTTACCTTTTCTTTGTAAAGGCATTTTGCACTTTTGAAACTGAAATTTAGATTTTGATCCTCATTGAAGTCCACTATATGAAGAAAAATCCTGAAATGTTTTCCTCAAATAAAGCAATTTCTTTGCGACTGAAAATAGAAAGCCATGAACATCTTGGATACCATGGGGGTGAGTAAATTATCAGGAAATGTTAAACTAATCCTTCAAAGGTGACACTAAAAGCATTTACCGGCCAATTTACCTCAACAATGTGATGTATTTTAAGATCCAACAAGAACAAAAATTTAGGGCAGGATTTGATTTTACGGAGGTAAACAATATAAACCGTTCAAAAGTCTGGGGTCAGTAAGATTTTTTAATGTTTTGAAAAACGTCTCTTATGCACACAAAGGCTGCATTTACTTAAAAGTAATACTCTAAAATATAACCGTTTAAAAATGCTTTTTCTATTTAAGTGTATTATAAAATGTAATTTATTCCTCTGATGCAAAGCTACATTTTCAGCAGTCATTATATATGTGACCATGGACCACAAAACCAGTCATAAGGGTCAATTTTTCCAAATTGAGATTTATACATCACCTGAAAGCTGAATAAATAATCTTTCCACTGATGTATGGTTTGTTAGGACAGGACAATATTTGGCCGAGATACAACTATTTGAAATCTGGAATCTGAGGGTGCCAAAAAATCAAAATACTGAGAAAATCACCTTTAAAGTTGTCCAAATACAGTTCTTAACAATGCATATTATTA
>NPDK01182029.1:0-10535 GCA_013461565.1 Labeo gonius
TCATACAGAATACAAATAAATTGGCAAAAAAAAAACTCCACACATTTTCTTCCAAAAAACAAACAAAACAAAATAATTTTAACTCTTTCTCTTAAGTTTAAACAGTCTATCTGGTTTCGCAACACGGAAGATATTTTCTATGAGTGGCGATATAGGTAAATATCTAGAACAATATAGTGCAATAAATGGTAAAACTGTTTGCACTCACAATTACGATAATACGTTACAATTCTATAATAAAATATATCAGTTTGCAGCACAACAGACTGTTTGTGTACACCTAACATAATTGTTAGCATATGTCACCGGAAGTCTCACACATTCAAGTTACAAATGGCCGCGTCTGCTCTTACCTTAAAAATAAGGTGGATCAGCAAAAACGAGAGTGTTTTGGGCTCCTAGAAGTAGTGAACAGATGCACCGGGTGCTTAAAATGTCAACTTAAAGACCAAGATGGAAGCCTCCTCTAGGTAAAGTCTTTGTTTTGGTGATCTGGATTAAAAACCTCAAATCTCTGCTCTGATTTAGTCACTAAACTAGCGCAACAGATACAAACTGCAAATACAACAAAATAACAGCTCGTTCTTGGTTACCACAAAACATTATCAGCCCAAATCAAGCTGATAGAAGACCTGTGATCTAAAAGCGTAATGCGATTGACTGAGTTTCACAATAACATTATTAAACGCTTTATGTACTGCATTGGGTTTTACACTTTAATCCTCGCTGTGTAATCCTTGATGTGGTTCCCTCTTTAAATCCTCTGTTGTGCAGCGAGCACTTTTTGTAATTAAGGTTTTGGTCTTGCCACCAAAAATATAATATAATAAAAAGTAAACGTAATCAACTCTTTAGCTGCCATTTGCGAAATGCGGTCCTGCTCGCCCTCGTTTCATTCATAATTACAGTGCATGCTAACGATTCAGTTCAGGCCTCGGTGCGAATGGGTTTTTCTTCATGGCGGCGGGGTGAATTTAGGACAGGAGACGGGTCTGCAAAGATGCCATCCATTCAGGCATGTGAGCGCAAAGCCGATAATGAGCATTGGAGGAACAGTTCTTGTACGAGTCCGTCACAAAACCCTGCTGCTCTGCTGCACAGGCACAAATGAGCGACATTGTCTGCAGAACAGCTCCTCACTACATGGCATTCACTCATTAGTGCTGGACTTTGTTACCATTTTATTTTGTAATTCTTTTCAAAGATACAGTGGCCCCAAGAAGTGTTTGGACACGTAGGCCACACTTAATGTAGTCCATTCAAAAAAATGTATGTCTGGTTTAAGTGTCCAAACACTTTTTGGGGCCACTGCACATGGTTTGGACTGATATTCAGCCATTTGCTTTTCATTTTTTTTCCCCCACTGAGCTAAAAGCTCAAGCTTAAAAAATCTTTTTTTCTGTACATTTTTTTTATTTCTATATAAAAAGAAAAAGTATACAAATTTAAAAGGAAAGAATCTGTAAACTATTTTTTGTACAATTTCACAACCACCCAGGGTTATTTTAGTGTTCAAGTGCCCTATTGTAATTGTTAGAATGGCCAAGGATCAGCAGTCTCCATGTAAAACTGACTGTGCAAACTGTAAGTTCAAGAGACTTAAAACTTGGGATGGTAGTACTCACCACCAACAATGTCACCAAAGCTCATCCCAATCGGCCTGATGGTGACGCTACAGTAATCGAAAGTACAAAATCACTCATAACTCAATCATCAGTCGTAGGCTCAAGTGTCTTATGTGGTTGGAATCCTTGGCTCACTCTGAACAAAACAGATGCATCAGATTTTACATTTTTTGGTATTTTTTTACTTTTGTGAACTAGTCCTAGTTTTTTGTCCCAAAAGGAATCAAACCAGTGCAGAAAGATTCTCTGGAGAGTGAATATCAAAAATATTGCTCCAAGCAAGCATTGCTGTTCAAGCGTTTAAGGCATTTAAACATATAAGGAAAAAGACATTACATATTATTAATATTTAGCAAGGCTGTATCCACCTAAATCAATAATTAAAAAACATTTTTGGCAATTCCAGGTAATTTACTACAGAAATATATTGTTTTTCAACGTTTATGACTGTTCTAGCACCAGCTGTGGTCTGATCCTCTTAAATCTTTGCATGTTTGTTTAGAGTCACCTGTCGCATGTGCTCAGCAGGTTTCGTGAAGTTTTGAGTTTTACTTTAGGCTTCATAAGCTTTTGGGTAAATTTGGATGGGCCCCTTTTCTAAACGGCCCTGTTACAGCTTCCCAAAAGGTACATTTTACAGTCGTTTACACCACTGAAGAATGCAGTATCACCCCCCAGTGGCTGATTTGTTTCAAATTTCTCTCAGACCTTTGGGGCCGTTAAATCAGGCCCACAGAGTTTCATTCAGATCAGACTCCATTAACCTTGTCTAACAGGTGCTTTGTCGACCAATGGCAGCCATGGTTTTTTAAGATACGCAAATGTCCTTGTAAACACTTGTGGGACTTTGGACCAAGCAGACAGATTTTCATGTTGAAACGACAAATGATTGCATAGTTATAGTCGTTTTTATGTTTTTCCCCCCTAAGGGCCTCCAAGTGGCCAAGCTCTGCCCTTTTTTTCCTGTGACCTCAGATTGAGCTCTTACAAAAGTGTTCTGAGTTTGGTGAATATATCTCATTCCATTCAGATGTTATAGGCATTTTACTGAAAGTAGTCCTGCCCTTTGAGATGATGAGTTGAAAGTTCAACTTTTGTTTAAATAATTATTGATATTCACTCTCCAGAAAATCTTTCTGCACTGGTTTCGTTCTGATTGGGCGAAAAACCTAGGACTAGTTGACAAATTGACATGTGTGAGCCAAGGATTCCACTTGATCCTGCAACTGACGGTTTAGTAGTTATGAGTGATTTCGTACTTTTGTTCACTGTAGTGTCCCCGTCAGGCCAATTGGGGCAAGCCTTGGTTACTATGTAGGCGGTGTGAGTACTACTGTCCCTCCAAGTTTCAAGTCTCTACTACTTACGGTTTGGTCTGGACGATCAGTTTTATGTGGAGATCGCTGATCTTTGACCATTCTAACAATTACAATAGTGTTTCAGCGTTACGCACTTGAACCCCTAAAAAAGTTGAACTTTTGACTCACCATCACAAAGGGACACCAAAACGTTTGAAAGGAGCAAGGCCACTTCTACTAAAATGCCTATAACTCCTGAACAGAATGAGATATCTTCACCAAACTCAGCACACTTGTGTAAGAGCTTAATCTGAAGTCACAGGACAAAATTGTCAAGCTTGGCCACTTGGTGGCGTTATAAGTGAGGAAAAAAATCCCAAACATGGCTATACCTACACAACCATTTTTCCTATCAACATGAAAATCACTGTGTACGGCCTTTGTCCAAAGTGCTACAAGTGACTAAAAGGACATTTGCGTATCTCAAAAAAACATGGACGACATTGGCTGATGAAGTTTGAGCACCTATTAGACAAGGTTAACGGAGGCCGATTGGAACAACACTCAGTAGGCTTGTTTCACTCATGGCACTAAAGGTCTGTAAGAAATTTGAAATAAATTAGCCACTGGGGGTGATATTGCATTTTTCAAGGGCGTAAACGTTTGTACTTTGTGTGGTTTTTCACACATAGGCACAAGATTAGTGTCATACTATAGAACGTCTCATTTCGGACAACTTTGCCTCTAGAGCCACTGCTGTCAGTCAAATCGTATGTTAAATGATTGAGAAGCAAACAAGTCCTTTTGCTCAGTCTAGAAAAAAAACACTGCAGTACAATTCTCTGGATTCTCTAAGTCAATAATGTTGGAATTTACCCTTTGGGATGCTATAATGGGATAGTTTAGAAAAGGGGTCTGTCCAAATTTACCCCAAATTCTATAAAGCCTAAAAGAAAACTCAAAGTTTTTTTAAAGTTAGTTTTTTTTCAGTAACTTCGTCATTATTATTAGTTTTTTTTAAATGCCTATAATTTTTATTTCAGTTTTAGTTATTTTAGTACCTCAAGTTAAACTAAAAGAAAATGAGAAATTATGTCTTTGCAACCAGCTAAATTAAAGTTTTATTAGTTTTATTAGCTGTAATATTTTCTTTTATGGCAGCTAATTTTGATTTCAGCTGATAAAATGTTTTAATGGTATTAGTGTTAGTTTTATTAAATGATAATAACCCTTGTTATTTGTCTAATGAATTTTGAGATTTAATCTAATTTAAATTACAGACAATTAAAGAAAAGCAGCAGCTCTCATTAGAAAAGTAGACAAAATCCAGATAATGATAGACCAAATATGTAGAAAATGATACAAACATAATATTAAAAAAAAAAATCTGTAATACTGTCAATTATTCTCATTCTAGTAAGCCAGTATGCATTACACAACTATATCATTATATTGCATGTAGAATTCAAAAAGTGTCCAGTTATCATCTGCAATATAAAAATGTTGCATTTCTATTCCATTTTTGTTGTAAATGCTTTAGCTTTGGGCAGCTTGGTTAAATAATGAGCCTATAAAGATCATAAGATTACAGGTTCATTACAATGGAAAAAGAAAGTTTAGCACATTGCATTGTGGGATACAAATTCTCAGGCTCTGATTGTATGTTGCACATTTTGACAAAAGTAGCAAGTTCATCTTCTAAATACAAGTAGCAAACAAATCCAAACACAGCCAATACTTTAGCGACATTGTGTACAAGTCTGACACTTGGAGGCTAAATGTGGTATTGCAAGTTTGAACCATTTTTCACATCTTTTTACTACCCACAGTGTTAAAACAGAAAGCGACTGACATCATACTTAAACATTAACTTTCAGATGATTTAGTGCTAGTGTAGTAAAATCACTTGAATCAGTAACATGCCATTTGCCAAAAGCAAAACACTAAAACTGCATGCTGTTTCCACTGGATTGAAATGCAAATATATTTATATTGCTTATATTGCATATATTATTATGATTATGGAACGTGTACATATGTGTTCTTTAAAAATAAACACTACTCATTTTACTGTGAAATCTCATAAAATGATTTACATGATCACAAGTCCAAAATATTGAGTCAAAACATTTGGCTGCCTGTTGAATTTGCAGGAAATGTGGCACACAAAGGGGAACGGGACATGTGTATATACTGAATAACTGTATGTAACATACAGAAATATTCAGTCAGTCAGTGTTCATAATGTTTGAAAATGAATAATGAGTAAAAATTGATTTAAAAATGAATAAAAATGTTGGTAGTTTATGGATAGTGTTATGAAAGTCAAAGAGAAAACACAAAAATGGCATGGAAACAAATTCACTGATGAAATGTGTTAAGTTAAAAAAAAGCTAAGTAAAAAAAGTCTCCATTTGCATGTCAAATACTATGTTCCTCAGTGCTGAAATTTTCCTCCTTTATAAAAGTCATTTAAAACTGAAAACTGATCTGGTAAAAGTTTTTTGAAAACATCAGCATCTTCGTGACTGTATAAATCAGTTCCTCTAAAAAACAAGGAAACTGTGCCTTTTGTTTTCTTAAAATCACATGCAGTTTACGAAATCTCACTGAGCGTGATTTCCTCGGAGCTCCAGCGTTCTGGCCACGGGGCACGAAAAAATGAAAAGTGTTTTTCAGCCCAGGAAACACAGACCAGCCATTACTGAGAAACCACACAAGAGGAAAAGCACTTTGAGCAGAGGCCGCTCAGGGGAGTTCAGTTCATGGGGAAGGATCTCTAAAAAGGTGATGTAGACAAACGTCCCAGCCGCCAGCCCCTCCAGCACCGCCTGGATGAAAGCCCCGGACTCCAGCTGAGCCTCGATCACCAAGATGCCGATGCCAATGCCGAGAGGAGACATCACAGCGAAGACGGTCACGTAGAGCGCCACCCACATGGGCCTGACCGCGCTCTGAACCAGCTTCACCGACAGACTGAAGACAATGATGCTCTTGTGGACCAGGATAGCGATACAGATTTCCAACACCTGAGCAGAAAGGGGAGTGGAGAAAGTCAAACTCACTGCATCTTTAGGTTACATTCATCAGTGTACATTATTCCAAAAGAAATAAAATGGCCTTCATAGTCTTTCAGGTAAATGTACACCAATGACCAAGAAGTCACCAAGACTTTTTTTTTTTTCCAACCATCACCACCACCTCAGTTGCTGGTGGATAAAATCATTTGCTGCCTAGCATTTTATTTTCATTGACTTTAAAGGTTAAGTGTAGTTTCTATACAGAAATCACCAGTAACCAAAATGATAATTCTACTCTTAATATCCAAACCGATTTCAAAATGAAATTTTTGACATTTAGTCACCCTGATCATGCCTTACTTAAAGCCATTTTGGCACATTACACTGAGAAAAAAATATTTTAACATACTTCCTGTTTAAAATACAACTATTCTGTAGAGATGCTGATAAAATTCTTACCAAATTCTTTGCGTAGTGACAAAAAAACAAGTCGAAGAGGAAATGAACAAGTTAGATTATGAGGAACATAACATGAGCCAAAAGCATGCAGTAAATGTGCTCCACGCAAACTCTGCATCACTTAGTATTTGTAATAATAAATCTTATTATTTTATTATTTTCTTAATCACTTGATATTTTTTTACAGTGAAATATTATTTAAATTTTTTATTATTATATTATTATTCTTAAATACTTGATTTAAATACAGTAAATTCTTACAGTAGTAACATTTCTATTTCATTTTGTTTAAATTTTAGTCATAATAACATTATATTATTTTAAGTGAAATATTACAATAGGAGCATTTCTTATTTACACTATCAGTCAAAAGTTTTGAACAGTAAGATTTTTGATGTTTATTGAAGAATTCTTCTCTGCTTACCAAGCCTGCATTTATTTGATTCAAAATACAGCAAAAGCAGTAATATTTTACTATTTCAAATAAATGCTTTTTATTTGAATATATTTCACATGATCCCTCAGAAATCATTTTAATATGCTGATTTGCTGTTTAAGAAAATATAAAAATTAATAATTTTATTTAGCAAGGATGTTTTAAATTAATCAAAAGTGATGATAATTATATTTATGTTACTAAAGATTTCAGAGAAATGCTGTTCTTCTAAACTTTCCCCAAAGAAACCTGAAAAAAATCTACTCAGCGGTTTTTAACATAATAATAATAAAAAATGTTTTTTGAGCAGCAAATCAGAATATTAGAATTATTTCTGAAGGATCGTGTGACTGGAGTAACGATGCTAAAAATTCAGCTTTGAAACCACCGGAATTAAAATTAAATTTTAAAATAGAAAACAGTTATTTTAAATAGTAACAATATTTCAAAACGTAGCTGTTTTTGCTGTACTTTGAATCAAATAAATGCAAGCTTCAGGAGCAGAAGAGACTTCTTTAAAAAAACAATAAAAATCTTACTGCTCAAAACTGTTTGACTGGTAGTGTAGTTGAGAAACTCGAAGAAATAGGAACTACATGAGGGTGAGTAAATAATAAAAAAATTTCATTTTTGGCTGTTAAAACGTTCAGTGAATTAGAAGTGTTTTGGCATCACAGGATAAAGCCCTACACACACACTGTGATTCAGTCACGATGGTAAACTACCTGTAAACCTTTGAACCCAAAACTTTATCAGCTTTCTGACAAGATCAGCAAAGTGATTCAACAGAGAGCTGTCAAACGAAACAAAACTCAATAAATCACCTTAGTGTCTGTGGTCTGCAAGCCAATGGCCAAGCCTTCAAACACAGAGTGAAGAGAAAGAGACAAGAAGAGCATAAAGGAGCGGAAGGACGAGTGCGCGTGAAGATCCACGTGAACGTGGTGACCGCTCCCCTCCAGATCATTCAGCGAGTGACGCCCTTGGGCATGCCCGTGACCTGCGGGAGCTAAAAGAGGAGCCGTCTCCTCATTTCTGTAGCCCTCGGTGCAGCTCAGAACCATTTTTTCCAGAATCAAGACTGTGAAGAAGCCACAAGCTATGATGAACTCCGCAAGCGGGAAGCCCTCCTGGATGATAAGGAGAATTGGCATTAAAAACAGAGAAATTATAGCTACATACTGTATTTAACAGAGCAATTCGTGAGCTCACATCAAGGCCTTGTTTTTGTAGCTCGTCACGTATGTCGGAAAGGTAGTCTGGGATGATGTCTAACAAACAGGCTGACAGGAAGACACCACCTGCGAAGCAGCTCACAAAACTCAGCACGGCCCTGTGGGTTTCTGTAGACGAAGAAAAACAAATCAGAGTCACGTTACATTGATTAATGGTGTCATTGATTGATGTCAACAGTACAATCTTTCTCTAATCACTCCTTTAAGCTTCAAAGTAAAACAAGTTTCGCCAGTCAGTTACCCAAACACATTATAACTGAGCAATGCATAGCATTGTAATGTAATTGCATTAAGTCACCTGATAAAGCAACAAAAACGTGAGAACTAACAAACCAAAGTACAGGGAACATTTCACTGAAAATCTGATCACTTATAACCGTGTGAAAACCACTTCCTATTCTGGTTTCACAAGCAATTATTTGTGGCATCTGTGTCTGAGGTAAAGGCTGCAACATATATTTAATCATTCATAAAATCTTTAGGATATTTCTGATCCTTGTGGTTCTAATTCATGTTTAGCAGAAGTTTTTGCTTGCTAAAGCATGTTAAACACCAGTTTCACTTCCATCCTAATATCCATCTGTGATCTGTAAGTAAAATGCATGTTTTAGAAGAAATCCTCTAGCTGTCTTTATCAGGTGACTCATGTGTTTGTACTTGCATGAAGCTAAGACTGGGCAAATTCCTTATGTCTGATACACATCTACATGAGCACATACATATATGAACATACATTCGTAAACAAATAACAAACAGATGCACGAGCACGAAATAATGTACACTTACAGTAGATAAGCATGCTCAGGCTTGTAGGAGGCAACAGATGGAAAAGATCATGTACAGTACAACAAAGTTCATGACAACACCACCTTCATAAAAAACCTAAAGGACTATTTACCTGTTCCACTAGAATCTCGAAACCATTTCATCCGAGCTGGGATGAAACCAAAAAACAAAGTTAACATCAGCACCCCAACCAGAGCTCCAACTTTCACCTGTAGCAGGTAATCCATCGCGACGATAAATTAATATAAAAATGAAACTGGACGTAAACAAACAAGAGAGGGAGGACAACCCGCCTCTGTCAATTAGTGATTAATAATATATATCTAAATGTTCCAATACAGAACACTGTCTTTGAATGAGGAACCCCATGATTTGTAGTTTATGACAGTTCAGCGGCTCATTCTGATCAGTTTAACATCTGCCGACTCGCTACTACATGTTTGTCAGTCGTTCGCTCCGCCCCTTGCGTTGTGACGTCTACTTCCGGCTTGGCTCGTTTGACATCCAAAAGTGGCATTTAACGCTACAGAAATAAGGCGTTTTTTGTAGTCATATTAACTATTTTTGATAATAGGCTAATGGGATTTTGTTAATAGGCTAATGTCTAGAATATAATATCTGAAGGTGTTTAAAGAGTCTGTGTTGTATTATTGAGCCACTGCGCGCCCCCTGTGGGAATCATGTTTTACTTCAATGAGAGAGTTTTTGGTAAGTTCCGCTTCATCCGGTTCTGTGCGTGGACCGCATGGCATAGAGCAGTGGTTCCCGGTATGACTAAACCGCACATGACTACCTTGTGACTGAAAACAAAAAGTCATATCAGCATTGATGTCAAAATCTTGGTAGCTGCTTGGTTTCTATTTTATCTATATTTATTTTACAGAAGGAACTAGAGGAGTTTCTTTGAAGCGTGATTGAGATAGTGATGTTTTAAAAGTAGCCAACTTATATTTTGCTCCTAACAAATGAGGCTGACCAGTCACATGCCAAATAGCGTTTCAACAGCGTTCACCAGTGTTGGGGAAAGTTACTTTTAAAAGTAATGCTTTATAATGCGTTACTCCCTAAAAAAGTAACTAATTACGTTACTTAATTACTTTTAATGGAAAATAATGCGTTACGTTACACAGGAGATAAAAGTTCAACACTCAGTAAATCTCAGCAAACACAGAACATTCCCCTAACGTTTTTGATTCCCCTTAGAAAAACCTAACATTCTGGAATGTTATAGTAATGTTAGGGGAATGTTAGAATAACATTGTAAAAACAAAAAATGGACTTTCCGGGTACCAAAAAACGAATGTTCTTCACGTTATGTAACATTAGATTTATGTTCTACAAACCATAAAGTAATATCCTGGGAACGTTAGATTAACGTTCTGGGAACATTAAAAAAAAACTTTCCTGGCTAACCAAAAACAAACCATAAAATAACATTCTGGGAACCAAAAACTAACATTCTGGGAACCAAAAATTGTTAGCTTTGATATCATCCCAGACAGCATATGTACATCTGCAGGATGTCTGTTAAAGATCATTTGATCTGGAAACCATCTGCTGTAAGATGTCAGTTTTACATACATTCTAAATAATAAACGTCTTAAAGACATCTAATAGACATCTATTTGACATCTGATAGAATACATCCTGTAGACGTATTGTGGATGAGCAAACAA
>NPDK01182345.1:0-10994 GCA_013461565.1 Labeo gonius
CCAGAAACACTGAACAATGTTGTGTAGTTGCATTTTTCTGGTAAATGAATTCTGGTAAATATTTTTTTCTGGTAAATATTCCTTAAAAATAATATTGTAATAATAGTTTTAGTAGCAGTAGTAGTAGTACTAGTAGTACTAGTAGTACTAGTACATTAAGTAATATATTTCTATCACAGTTTCTTTAAGTTAAACCAAACCTTTATTTTGACAACTTTAAGTTTCTGTTTGTATATGATATGACTATAGTTTTTCTCAAAAGAAACTTTCAGAGCATTTCTAGAAATTATGTTCATGTGCTCATGTACTTGTATATGAGGCAGCAGAGGCTGAAAACACTGCAAGCGTCGCATGCACGTATGCACTATTCATTCGCACAGAGATGTAGAAAATACAGGATTCATATTTAAATAGTATTTTTGCAGCTTAATATTCACAGCCACTAGTCCATAGCATGTGTTGAATTAAGTGTATTGACCTACTTTTTATTTATTCATCTAAAATTTAAATCGGAAACCGTGTATGCGTGTTGAACATTGACAAATTAGGTAATTGTGGTAGCTGTATTAAATAAACATCTGTGTTTGAGATATATTTAGTTACTTTAAAATGACAACCCTAGTTTAAACACTTTTACTTCTATCATGTTTGTCTAGTCAAAAATCTGTCTTAGAACAATAAATGAATGTTTAACTTAACATCTCAATTCCACAAGAGGAGCTGTAAATCTCTGAGTAGCTCTGAGAGAGCTGGATCGCTGAGGTCTTCAGTGAGACAGACGTGTCAGATGAATGTGAATCAGGAGGATTGGACAGCACTCATCAGCTCATCTGGACCTGAACTCTGACAGACAATTTCGATCAGATCCAAACGTCAGGAGTTTGGCTCACTCCATCAAGTAAAGCTCTGCCGTGCTGCTCCGAGCCGCCAGACTATCGCTAACTAACAGATTTTCTCACTCGGATACTTAGATTTAACATTTAACAGGCTTGATTTGCCTCGGAATCTAATTCTGGATCCATAATTGCGTCTTCAAACTAACTGGTACGACTCTTTTGAAAGAGAGTTAAAACTCTCTCTGTTGTTGATAACAGTAACATTTTGCAAAGATGAGCAGGGCTGACAGGCTGTCAGTCATTGTAACATTTTATCTCTTATCGGCACAGTGATTGCTGTTGGCATGGCGATGGTGACGCGCCGCTAATTGAGCCGAACGTGAATCTGGTTTCTCCTGCGCGATTGCTTCTGTCGCACGCTTGTCAGGGGTTTGAATTAGATTGACGGGCTCACGGGCCTTATATATGCGTGTGTAGTCTCTGGGATCCCCTTTGGTGTCATTTACATTTTGACGAGGATACTCTCCACTCGTCTGTTTTTCATGTAAGAGCGATTCAGAGAAAATCAATCATATTTCGCAAAGCGAAATTGAGTCACAGCCGCTATTAAGTGGCTTGACTGTGTGAAGGAGAGGCGGAGACTCTCATGAATATTGAATGAGGTTCTTTGCTCAGGTGAGGAAGATCAGCCAGTTTGTCTCATAAGCTGATCCCAGAGCAGCACGGCATGTTCTACTATGTGTTCAGGAGTCCGTGTATTCGTCCACCCGTCTCTTTCTCTGAGCGTTCCCACCCTCTGTCTCTCTCATTGTGGCAGGAATCACAGCACATCACAGAGACTCTTTGATACATGTGTGTGATGTGAGAGCAGAGAGGAAGAGGTCTTTGAAAGCGGGGAGGTCTCGGTTGCTTGGCTGTTCACTGCTGTCAGAGTTGAAGGAACAGCTTTTATATATATCTGCACTACCTTAACACACAAGCACACACACATTCTCTTTTTCTCTCTTCGTAACACTTTTTCCCCAAAGCGCTCAACCCCTCGTATCTTCTAGAGAAGTGTTCCCAGGAGACTCTCTTTCCTCATCCCGGTTTCATCTTTTATTTCTGTAAATGTCACATCTCTTCTCTGTCCCTGTACAAAACCATTTTTTGTCTTTTCTGTTCCGCTCCTTTGTTCTCGTTTCTCTCTCCATCCATCCATTCCTTTGCAACTCATTTTCCCTTCTTTGTGCGTGTGGATGTAGAATGACTCATTTCTCATGCGCATAGTGAGAAACATCACACCTGAAAACAAAAGATATAAACACAAGCACTCACTTACTGGTATATATTGATCTGTCTTCCTATATATCCTTCTGCTGTTCTTTTTATAGCATGTTCTTTGTCTCGTTATATATCGTTCTGTCTGTTTCACTATACAATATATATTATTCTCTCTATATTGTACCAACATTCTCTGTACATTTTCTATTATAATAATACTCTTTTCTTACAATATTCTCCATTAATCATTCTCCTTGTCTAGATCTCCTAGATTTATCTGTCTGTTGTGCTATCTATCGTTCTATCGTTGTATCATTCTATTATCTATCATTCTGTCTGTCGTTCTATCTATCTTTCTATCTTTCTATCTATCTATCTATCTATCTATCGATCATTCTATTGTTCTGTCGTTCTATCTATCGTTCTATGATTCTCTCATCTATCGTTCTGTCTCTGTCTGTTGTGCTCTCTATCATTCTATCTATCTGTTGTTCTGTCTGTCATTCTGTCTATGTCGTTCTATCTATTGTTCTATCACTCAGTTCAATATCTATCGTTCTGTCATTCTATCTATCATTCTGTCTATCGTTCTATTGTTCTATCTATTGTTCTGTTTCAGTCTATCATTCTATCTTTCGTTCTTTTGTTCTATCTATCTATTGTTCTATCATTCTCTATCTATCATCTATCTATCTCTCTATATCGTTCTATTGTTCTATCGTTCTATCTATCGCTGTATCTTTCGTTCTTTTGTTCAGTTGTTCAATATCCATCTATCTGTCTATCATCTTTCATTCTATCGTTCAGTATCTATCGTTCTATTTATTGTTCTTTCATTTAGTTGTTCAATATCTATCCGTCTATCGTTCAGTATCTATCTTTCTAACGTTCTATCATTCTAACGTTCTATCATTCAGTATCTATTGTTCTATTTGTCTGTCATTTTATCATTCTATCATTTTCTCTTTCTATGTTCTGTCATTCTATATATTATTCTATCATTCTCTTCTGTACTGTATGATTCTGTCATTCTCTCTCTATTCTGTAATTCAGTTTTATGTTTTATTATTTTATTGTTCTGGTTATCAGTCATTCTATCTATTGTTCATTTATCTATCAGTAGTTTTGTTTTATCAATTAATCTCTCTTTTTGCATATCATTTTGCATATCATTCTTTCAATCTCTCTATATACAGTATCTGTCAGTCTCTCCGTTGTTCTTTCTGTTGTTCTTTTTATTGTATTTTTGTTCTCCAACATTTCCCAAACCTTTCAAACAAAGATTTACATTTACAGTCTGTGTGCTTTGCTTGTTGAAAATACAATTGTGCAATATTATCCTGGCATGTTATTGACACTGCTTAGAGTTTGATTGATTGGCGATCTGACCAATCATAACGCAGAATCTGCCATGTTTGTCCAACAAACAAACCACACAGGAAAGTGGATTAATGTTGGTGGACTTAAACTTGAAACTATGTGTATTGACGTCTTTCCGTTGCAACAAGATACCTTCTGATGTTCATTCATGTTTATTTCATGCCATAACTAGTAAACGGGAAGAGATTATTGGTTCACATGCCACTTAAACTGCAACAGCAATCTCTCATGACACATTAAAGAGCCACAAGCTGTATTTATTGTTTGAATCTCTTACAAAATGACAACATTTGAAAGCTGAGACTTTGTTTCGGTGACGGTTTATCAGACACAGCAACAGTAATGAAGGGGGGCGGGTCTTTGCAAAGGGTCAATTGCTGTCAAAGTGTCATCAGTCATAGGAGAAGTGTAAATATCCAACTGTTTGTGTGTGTGTTTTCATTATGCTTGAGAGTGCTTCATGTAGCAGTTGTTTAATCCAGATCTACTCAACAGGAAGCCTGTGGTCCTGCCGTTCAATAGACCATTCAAAAGCTGTGAAACTCTCCACAAGTACCTGAGACTCTTTCGTTCTTGCTTCCTTTCTCTCACACGCTTGCGCATTCTCTCTCTTTTTTCTCTAGTGGACCATTTCCTCTTTCCCCCTCTCCTCCTCTCTCGCTCTAAGCTCTTGGGGCGGGCCAGCGTCCTTTCAGTCTTCAGATTTCATTTCAGGTCTTTTATCTCTAGAGGACAAAGCAGCCCACTGGCCCTTATCAGAGACACACACTCACGTATAACACACACATACACACACATTCTCTCTCTCTTTGTCCAGAGAGAGCTGTCAAGAGCTGTTTGATGGACTGAAGGATGAAGACCTGCCTCTCCATCCTCCTCTTCAACAGATCTGTCACACATCTACAGCCATGGGCAGGTTCTGCTCACCTGTAGTAGATCTGATTCCTTTAGTGTTCAGTGATGGTGAAACTGTCTTCAATGATTTATGTCAGAGCTTTTTTCTTAGTGTTACAGTAAAGGGATCATATTTTATGCTTTATCCCTTCTTTTTTGAAAGCCCACTTACACAGTTAATAAAGTGTTCTCCTGCCAAAATTGCAGTAATTTAGTTTTTAAGGACATTTTCCTCTCTCTCTCTGACCCTTTCAATGTTTGCTACTGCACCTTTAAGACCTTTGAAAACGACCCCTTATGATTGGATTAACATTTACCGACAAATCTGGCATGATCACAGGTTTTTTTTACGTTTTTTTTTTACAATTATAGTGTTGATGTCATAACCATGATGGAATTTTTGAAGCCTTTTTTGCAGCTTGGTTTCTGTAAATGGTCTTTGTGAACTATGGAGGAAGCTTTGTGTGAATTCAGAGCTTGTCTAAAATAGAGTTCACATTTTTAAATGAGTAGAAGCATCCTGTTCTTAAAATTACTTTTTATGATCAACATACACATACTTGGAACGCACAAATGGAATTTCAAAGTAATGAAACACATATAGACACATTTAGGATATTTACAGCATGCTGTTTGCAGCAAAGAAATGGAAAGACGCTGTGTAGACGTATTTGAAAATGATTGAGCAGCACACACACACACATGCATTCCACCTACAAGACCAATATGTGCTTTTATGAATACCTGCCCTTACAGCATAAATCACCATTAACATCTGAACACGTGTGCGAGTGTGTGTGCCTTGTTCTGTCACACCAGCGATGGCTCATTACACACAGAGAGATTTTTCTGTGCTGTGTGAATGTCATGGAGAGATGGATGCAGATCTCACACATACACACACATGCACAGTTTCTATTTTTACACGGAGGGATTGGTCTGATAAGACGTCAATTGCAGGGCTCTCCGCGCCAAAAGCTTTCTTGCTGAAGCTGATAAAGATGTCCAGAGCCAAGAGTGACAACAGCATGTGGTTGGCATGGTAACAGGGTGTGTGTTTATATGTGTGTGTCTGAGAAAGTCAGCAGGTCAGGCTAATGAAGAGCCTCGTTAACAGGAGAGGAGATGATTAGGGCTTTTACACGCAAGCCCATCTGAAACAAAAGAGGTGGAGATAGAGTTTTACGAGTATCAGGATGATTTCACAGGGCTGCAGTTAATGGTGTGACGTTACGGCAATCCATTCACTGTTATTGCCTCTGTAGTCTCATATTAAGTGTAGCTTTTACTGTTAGTTTGAGTATTTAACTCATCTGTTTCATAAAGGGAAGCTCTCTTTGGACTATTGGTAAGCTTTTTTTAATTACATTTCTTATGAAATGTATGTTTTGCTTTGTGTTTAGCAAGTTTCAAATAAAAACAAAAAATAATAAAACGAGATGAATTAGTTATTTAATTTACGGGATTATGCAGTAATAGGCTTCACCACATATTAATATAGAGATAGAAATATTAATACAATTTAAAATACCAAGTTTTATTTTAATATATTTTGAAGTGCTATTAATTCCTGTGACAACAAAGCGAATCTTTTAGCAGTCATTACTTTAATTCTTTAGTGTCACCTGATCCTTCAGAAATCATTCTAATATGCTGAGCTGCTGCTCAAGAACCATTGCTTCTTATTATTAATGTTGAAAATGTTGAGTTTAGCTGCTTAATATTTTTGAAATATGTTCATGATTCATTTTTTAGGCTTTTATTTGAAATATAAATTATTTGTAACATTGTAAAAACAGTGTCAACTTTTCGACAGCTTTAATGCATCCTTGCTGAATAAAATATTTATTTAAAAAAAGTATACTATTATTCTTTAATTATATTTTGGTATACACTATAATTTCCAAATATAAAAAAGTACTGAGATACAAAATTGTGTAACATTTGCACTTTATACACGCTCAAAAAAATTATTTGCTGCTTGTTCAGTTTTAAAATGAGGTATTGCAGTGCAATTCTTAAACATTTTATCTAACATTTTACCTCATTTCATTGCATTTATTGCACATTTATTGCACTTGCATCAGTAAAATGGAGATTAAATTAATCCATTTTTATTGATAATGCAACAAAAAATGAATGCATTAACTGAAACGTGGAAGTTAATTTCTAGTTCCCAGCATGCTTGCTTTGTTTGGGTTGGGAGAATAAATTGTAAAATTAAGTGTCATTTTATTATTGGGGTTGTTTTGTGCCAAAAAGTAAAGTCCTGTACGTTACATAAAGTAATAAAAAATGTCTGCATGCTGAAGTGCATAATTGCTAGCTAGTATTTAACATTTGGTCTGGTTGAGTGTACATGTGGGGCCCTGTGAAATCAGATTTATTTTTTCAAATTAAATTCCATTTTTTCTTTTTTCCATCTACTCAGTTAAAATAATTTTGGTAATTAAAAAGCATGTTAATGAAATTCTCTATTACAATTTATGCAATTTAATAACAATTAATTTAAAGCTGACCAAGCATTTTTTTAGTCCTGTAATTTTTTTATTTATTTTCCCCCAATCAAATAAAGCTGTAAATTCATAACCAAATCCAAATGAAATTGAACAATTTATTTTGGCAAACAAAGTGCTGCACAAAAGAGGTCTACTGGTAAAATAAAAACATGGAAGAAACATTTTGATTGTTCTCTGAAGATGCTTTAATAATTTTATAATTACTATAATCATTGAGATGTACATTCTACTGTACAGAAATATATTTGTCACAATTTGTTCAAGTTAAACTTA
Source organism: Labeo gonius (assembly GCA_013461565.1). Taxonomy (NCBI): domain Eukaryota; kingdom Metazoa; phylum Chordata; class Actinopteri; order Cypriniformes; family Cyprinidae; genus Labeo; species Labeo gonius. The sequence goes on from NPDK01182345.1 coordinate 7,166, forward strand.
ACTTTTATTTTGACAAGTTGCTGTGAAGACGTTTCACTCTGTGTGTGTGTGTGTGTATAATATGATGACAGTTTTTCTTAAATTTAGCAGTAAAATGTTCACAGAGAGACTCACAGAGAAGCTCGAGATTAATTTCTTGTCATCATCTAGTAAGGGGCTAAAAACACAGTGAGCATCACACGTGCTTCAGTATGTGTGTAGTAAAAGAAACTGCACATCTTAGCCATTTATTCGCACAGAGAAGCACAGAACATACAGGATTCACATTTAAATAGTATTTTGCAGTTAAATATGTAAAGACACTAGTCTATATTGCGATTAAAGTGTACTGACCTTTTGATTTATTTATCGAAAATTCGCCAAATTCTGCAACATTCCATGTTATACAGCAAATTCTATTTTTCTGACTGGATTCTGTGATTCCGTGCACGTTTTCCAAATTGCAGAAATTGTAGGGCCCTATACATGGTTTGGCAATTTCAACCAGCTTTTGCAACTTTTGTGTGTGTGCATTTGTGTGTGCATAGCCTGAGAATGCTGGCTGTATAATACATAAACACGCACTCAACACACCCCTCTCTCTCTCTCACCTCTTCAAAATTCCCTGTTTCTCTCACTAATTACACATTCAGAATTAATTAGCAGAAATGTCCCTCTTGAGTGCTAATTGTTGAACCTGAGAGGCTGCGTGCAGCTCTGGTCTTGTTCAGCGTTTTCACCTGGCTGTAATTTAGCTCAGAGTGCTCAGTGTGTGTGTGTGTGTGTGTGTGTGTGTGTGTGTGTGTGTGTGTGAGGATCTCAGGACAAGATCCTTGCAGGTTTGTTCGTTTGTTTTCTTTATTTGTCTCTGAAGGATCCAACCCTTTATTTGTCAAGTTGTCTGTGTTTTTGGATCTCAGCAGCCCAGAAGTCTAAATAAAGAGTGTGGAGATTTATTAATCTGCAATTTCTGCATCGACCAAAGATCAGAACAACACACATCTTTAAATAACACAGTTTTTGCAGTGTCAGTACTGACTTACAAGTTTGTATTTACAAACAGACTGGACAAAAAAGTCTAATAAAACTTTCAAGTCAGTAAGATTTAAAAATGTATATATATTTTTGTCAAACAAAATTGCAATAAACTGTTAAAAATGACACTAAACACATAAAAATGTTTTTAATAAAAATGTGTATCACACAAATATTAAACTTCACAAATGTTTTTAACATTGATTATATTAATAAATGTGTTTTGAGCACCGAAACAGCATATTGTGGAAAATAAAGCTGAAAATTCAGCTTTGCCATCACAGGAATAAATAAATAAATTAGTTATTTTAACTGTAACTTTAGCTGCATTTTATCAAATAAATGTAGCTATATTGAGCATAAGAAAACTTTGGAATGGTGGTGTATGTAATTATTAATCAAAGAACATTATTAATGACAGAAAAAGTGTTCCTAATTTATTTCTTTGCTTCTGATTTTTATTTGCAATGAAGCAGCATTTACCTCATTCAGAAGTTTTTGAATGCTGCACGGCATTGCTATAATTTGTTAAAATTTACGCTGACGTTTAACTTAAGTTAACATGAACGAAAGAGTGTTTATTCGTTTTTACTGTATCTTCAACACTTGTTTGAAAAACATGGGCCTGTTGAATCTCCAATGGCGGTGTGGAATGGACCAGTGAGATTTATTTATTTATTCCTGTCTTCTCTTCCAGTGAAGAAAAGAGTGTGATCCCTGACAGAGCTGGCATTTAAAGCCCACACATACACACACCGGCGCTGAAGACACTCGAGTGATCTCACATTTCCATCTCTCACACCGCCGATCTCTCACTGTCAGTAATGTGCTTCATAAGAGACTGCAGGAAACTCTCAGACTGAGTATGAATTTCTCGCTCGGCCTCTCGTACGTCATCGAGCTTTCGCTACTCCTGATGATTGAGAAAACATCGTATTGTTTGGCCCTCGTGTTGTTTACACATAAAACACATCCTGTGTGTAACTCTGAGACCGTACACATGTGATGTGCTGACTAAAGGCAGATCGGTTTAAATGAATAAAATAGACTTTATGTAAGAGAGACGGAGCTTTGCGGCGGAGTTAATTCCTCCTGGCCGCATCCCAGACGCTCTGCTGAGCGGCACGCTGGAGCACCTCCCAATTCCAGGCCTCCGCATTTTGATTAATCCAACGAATTATACCAATTACACTCCACCGGGGATCCGAACAAACCCAGTGAGCTGTGAATTCAAACAACCAGTGGCATCCCATCGGTCTTCTCGACTGGTTCTGCTCAGCTCTGGTCATCCGAAATGGAATTAATTTTGGTTTTCTTGCTATAATCGTCGGTATTGTTTAAGACGAGACAGACTCGTGTAAACGAATGACACTTAAATACTATCGCTTCCTTTTATCTGTGTCAGAGGTTCATCTCGGCGTCTCCCTCGAACAAACACGAGTGCCAGCGCCGATATTCTTCATTACAGATGAACTGATCCATTGTGTGCCTTTTAAAAGCGATGGCACACATGCACACACACATACACAGAGTGTAGTCTGAGTGCCCACCAAAAGCCTAATTAAGTTTAATCAATGCTACTTTATGTTGAGCTCGCATGCGATTCACTTTAAATGTTCAGCGCCGTCTGATTCATCTGGAGGGCTGCTCCTGCTCGGTGCTTTTCAAAAGCACCATTGAAATTCTAATGCAATTACAGAAAGACTGAATGCACAGATGGAGTATTCTGCTCTTCCTTATTTTCTCCACTTCCCTCTTTTTATTCTCATCTATTCTCCACTTGTCTCAACCTCTCCTTTTCTTCTCTCATTTTCTACTCTCTTCTTTTCTCAGTTGTCTTCTCTCATTGTCTTTTCTCCTTTGGGTTTATGTTCTCATCTCATCATGTCATACCCCTTCTTTTTGTCTCATTTTCGCTTGTATCCTTCTTGTTCTCATTTTCTTCTTTATTCTTTTTATTGTCTCCTGTTTTCATCTGCTCTCCCCTCTTCACATGATCTTGTTTCCTCTCTTCTCATTTTCTCTTCTCTTTTCACTCTTACTTTTTTGCTCACTCGTCTCATCTGTACTGTCTCCAGGCTTCTCAATGTCTCCTCACCTCGCTTCTCATTTCCTCCTGTCACCTCTCACTCTCATTCTCTGCTTTTCTTGTCTCCTCCCCTCCTCTACGAAATGTTTTAATTTTTTCCCAAATTCCAATTTATTTATTTTTTGTCCATTTTAAATTTTTCTGGATTCTGTTTTTTTCCATTTAATAGTAATCAAACAGAATGTCTAATTAATTGAAATCATGAAATGTACACAATTTAACAGCATTTTATTAAAAGTTTCACAAAAAGGCTTTTTCCCTCAAATTCAGTTTTATTTTTATAAACATTCTGTTTTCAATTAATTTTCTGGATTCCATTTTAATGGTTTCATGAAATGTTAGTTTTTAAAAGCATCTATAATTAATTTATTTTATTTTTAAAAAAATGTATTTATTTATTTATTTTCCCTGTGTATTTACATTTTTTCTGGTAAATAATTTTTCTGGTAAATATTCCTTTAAAAATAATTTTATAATTTTATTGGTAGTAGTAGTATCATTACATTAAGTGATATATTTTTGTCAGTTTCTTCTAGTTGAGCCAAACTTTTATTTTGAAGCTGTAAAAACCCTTAAATTTCTTTTGTGGATAGTTTTTCTCAAACGAAACAGTAAAATGCACATGAAGTGAGTCTAGAGATTATGTTTGTGTTCATGTACTCATATAGTAAGGCAGCAGAGGCTGAAAACACTGCAATTGAAATGCACGCTTCAGTTTGCGTGTAG
>NPDK01182373.1:5287-19706 GCA_013461565.1 Labeo gonius
GCGTTTCTTCCTCAGCTGGGATCATTTACAACCCCATTTGAGATCGTTTGAAGCCGCATTTAAACTGCATTTTGGAAGTTGACAAGGGGCGAGTACGTTATCTGTCAATTTTTGTTCTGAAAGTGGACTTCTCCTTCTCCTGTCTGGTGCAAAAATTTAAATTCATGTCAAAATTAGGAATAACAAGGGCTCTGACAAAAACTCTCTTTAAATGCTTTTAAAATAATTTTTCAGCAAATTGGTTTTGAAAATGAACGATACTGATAACCATAAAAATGCTTCATATCGGCGCTGACAATCGGTCAACCCTTACATTACAGATAGCAATTGAAATGCATAGTATGGGTCCTGAAGGTTCTGTATATAATTTAAATTTTAAATGAACTGGAATTAATCAAATCAACTGAATCGCATACATTAACTTTAGCACCTTTAAAGAAAATTCACACACATACACAGTTGCAATAAATTGCAAAGGTTGAAAGACATTAACTCGACTGATGCTATATTTTGCTGATACAAGTAACTTAAGTTTAAAATCTAGGAATGCATGATATTTGATTGTTGTTTAAAAAAATTCTGATATTTTTTTAACTCATTTTGGCCGATAACTATGTCAATATTTCCTTGTTGTTTGGAAACAACACCAAGTCTCTCCTGTGCAGAAATTATAAACAAATAATTTTTAAATTTTGGCTAGTTTTTAACAAGAACTTATTTGTTAGAATTAAATAAACAATAAGTTATTTTATAATGACAGTACATTGAAGCAGCTATAAATAAACTATATATCAATTGCTGCATTTCTTTTCCAGAAAAATGCAGTGGTAACCTTTACATTTTATTTTAAGATTTAACATTTGTAGGTGGTCTAATGCAAAAGAGTCATAAAAATTCTGAAAATCTATTGGAGCTTTGTTTAAAAAATATATAACATATTATACATTAATAAATAAAACAGTATATATAAAATTATTCTATTTACAAGTGTCACGTGTGTATGTGTGTATTTTTAATTTTTTAAAATTCATGTAAGCTATAGCTTCTGATCTTTAAACCAAAACATACTAATGATTTTATCAATTACTGCTTTATTTAAACAGAAATACAGTCTAAAATGTTATTTGTGTATTTTACTTTCATTTTATTAGAAGTAGGCCAACAGCGTACCCTACGGAATTAAAACTCCTTACCGAACGGGCATTAGAACCCGGGGGAGGCTGCCACTGTTTACTCAATCACACATCGAACATGCCATTCTGTAAGTTTATTCTCAGATTAAATGCAGCGATCCAAAACAATGAATCTAATTATCATTCAGGCAAAACTTTGCTTCAAGAATCAGCCACACTGCTGATGCAATATAATCGCTAGCACACCCTGAGCACATGTGAGTTATTCCTCTTATCGTCAAGACGTATCGCCATAATTTTACATATCTGTGATATTTACATTTAAAGCCATTTTCGTCTGATTTGAATCAGCCAATCATTTTAAATGAATATACTGAATATGTAAAAAAAAAAGTCCTTATTCTAAAGGAGTACAAAATTAATGAAATTTTAGGTTGTAGTTTGTGCAACCAAAACCTGATTTATACCACCGATATAAAAAACCTATAATACTCGTACTTAATTTTTTACAAATATTCAATATTTGCAAAAGTTGTTTTTAGTACAGATGCATATGCAAATCTCCAGTATTCAGCACTCGCATATGAGTCTTTGTCTCACTTTAAATTGCATTTAAATTTCACTTCAAGGATCACAAACCCTGCCAGGAACATGGGCGGCAGGGTGGCTATGCATTTTTTGTGCCGGTAGTTGTAAATCTATTACCCCCCTTTATCCATTATTCCTATAGTAATGTTTAACTAAGTTACGCCTGATCAAATCTTCCTAAGTGAAGGTGAGATGACGGCAGCTCACCTTGCGTTTGCGGGGGATGGGTTCGTCAAACAGCAAGCTGTTCCCATCATGCTCATCGATGTTGTCGTCTGGTGGGCCCGTGAGGCTGGGCATCCGGAAGGGTTTGAAGCTGTCAGCGGACAGGGGTGGGGACGGTGTGGACGGGTTGGACTGGTCACTGGGCGCACTCCAACTCCAGTATCCACTGCTGCTGTAGCTGGATGGAGTAAAGCCTCCGTCCTTCCATGAGCCGTTTAGACCCTCTGTGTAGCGAGAATGGGATATGTTAAGTGCAGTAATTACCATCATCCCGACATATATACTGCTTTATAATACACTAAACTTTCAATTAAGTGTAATGAGGAGTGAAAAAGACATAAACGTCATGCTAGTTTATGAAACCCTCAGTGCGCAGCGGTGCTTTAACACACTGTAATAACAGAAAGTAAAAGTCCTAATTATATTACATAAAAGCCACAATTATAGTACTCAATTAGAGCACTTCAGAAGTTACAACATTACTCACCCTCATGTCGTTCCAAACCCGTATGACCTTCGTTTTTCTTCAGAACACAAATTAAGATATTTTTGATAAAATCCAAGAGATTTCTGACCTTGCATAGACAGCAATGCAACCGACATGTTCAAGACCCAGAAAGGTAGTAAGGACATTGATAAAATAGTCCATGTGACATAAGTGGTTCAACCGTAATATTATAAAGCTACGAGAAGTACATGTGTAGGACTCTCATGGACACATGTCAAAGACTGACACAGAAGAGAAGAAAAGTTATTTTTGTTTTCTTTGTGCACTAAAAGTATTCTCTTAGCTTCATAACATTATGGTTGAACCACTGATGTCACATGGACTATTTTAACGACGTCCTTACTACCTTTTTGGGCCTGGTAGGTGTGTTGCTGTCTATGGAGGCAAAAAGTCAAAAAGCTCTCAGATTTCATCAAAAATATCTTAATTTGTGTTCCAAAGATAAATAAAGGTCTTACGGGTTAGGAACGACATAAGAGTGAGCAAATAATGACAGAATTTTCAAGTCTTAAAGGTACGGTATCAAAAAGTATTCCATGTGGGAGGTCAGAGAGAGGGTATAAATGGCCGTTTAAACTAATTTATGGCTGTTTTAGAGCAAGACACTTTTACTAACGTTAAAAAGTACTTTTGGGAACAAAATGCTACAGAAGTGTAGAATATGGCGCCTTTAAATTATTAGTAGCTGACAGCTTTAAGACAAGACTGCGAAAGTCAGTCTCATGACAGCTGAAGTAATGCACTACCATCTCATGTGACAGTTTTTCATGCACATGTAACTATGAAAACAGGAAATAGCTGAGTGAAAAGCAAGCTGTTTCTGCAGCTCAAAGCAGACAGTGTGAAAATTTCTTCACGAGGGCTGAGATCACATTGTGGTTGTGATCTAAAGTTACTCACCGCTGACTTTTACAGGAGGGCTCCGCACCAAAGGACTAGTGGACAGGCTGGTCAACACCATGGCAGCCGTCACTTTGTCCATGTCCACCTCCTCCTCTGATTTTCTGGAAGAGCAAGAAACATTTTTAATATCACCATGAGCTTAAGTCTTATTTGTGTGATCCATCCCATCCAACACCTGATGATCACAAGATCACAACAGTTAGTAAACATCAATGAACAAAACAATTTCTTAAAGAGTTCCATTTTTTTCCCCTCATTTGAGATGCTGTTTCACTCATATATATACACATGACAATAGACTTTAAAACACATTTTTAACTAATTTGCAAGGAGTTATTAGTCACATGGCATTAACGGGTCAAGTGATTGGTTTAAACCAACATGGCTGCATGTACAAATATGTATATTTGAATATCTGGGTAGGATATAGGCAAAGCTAACAAGCTAATCAGCTAGCTGTATGCTCAGTGTCATTTATAGCTTACTTTATATACTATTCATAACATTTAAAAAGACTCACTAAATAGAGTATGTCTATTAAAAGGTCTTGCCACCAATCCACTGACCAATGACGATCATTCATGCCACCAGGGCTCCTGAGATGAATGCGAATGCTAATGGTTAGCTCTCTCAAGGTATTATAGACTGCCTTGATCCTGGCCACAAATATGCTATTACAAACATGATGCTCTGAGCTTCCATGCCAGCTGCTGCGTTCATTGTTGTGGGATCTCCTGCACGGCATACCTATGATGGACACAACAGGAACATCTGTCCTGACAGATGACTCTCATCTCTCACAAATGAAGTGTACACGTCTCTTTACGATAGCATGATGGCATATGATAATATCTCACCGCAACCTGTTCCGCAATGGGAACGGACCGACTGATCTTGCGGCATATACAAGTTTGTAAACAACAAAAGAAGGCTGTTTTTATATAGCAAAGGACATCTGTAAAATCTCAAATGCCTATTTTGTGCCTGTGATTGAAGGATGGACGATGAATGCGTTGACGTGTGGAAGGAGTAATAAATCTTCTTATCTGTCAGCTCATTCTCTCCTGGGAAAACCTGAGCCGCCCCGCCAAAGGCGCAGCATGAAATCTCATAAGAGAGAGAGACGGAGAAAGCGAGAGACCTCTGGCTGACAGAGAAGCCCGGGACCTCCATTAGAGATGAGCCTAATTTATGTTTCTCATGCAGCGAGAATGATGTCATTACGGCTTTCGGATAAATCACGATAGGCTGATGCCTCTTCCGATGCCGCTTTTCCCAAGACCCTACTATTAGAGGTACTTCCTGGTCACCTTGGGAGAGCACGGTGGGCTTGATGGAGCTTTCCAGATAATGCCACGCTGGTGCTCCTGGACAGCGGCTAATTAAGAGCTTTAATATCTCTCATCCAATGGAATATTGTAAATTTCAAAAAACGCATTAGATCCTGTGTAATTAACATGTGATATATTGCCAGTCTTGAACAAGAAGGAATCTCTGAAGTCCCAAATCACATGAGTCATTAGTGTCTTTATCAAGCCACACGAGTGAAGCTGGGTGCACTTTTATGAATGGTAATTAAACGAGGTGAGCGATACATACAGTACAAAACTTGAATTTGACAGGAGACAAAGTGGCGTCTTTAGTTGCGCATCTACACTGTTTACATCATTTGCCCTCTATGACCTATTCTACATAAACTCTATATGCTTCATATAGCATAGTGATTTCTAAAATAACATTTGCAAATGCATTGTGCGATCTTGGGATGGATTAAAATGATCAAGTAGTCATCCATCAAACAATTAGCAGATTAGTGACTGGGGGCAGAGGACCCATTAAGAGGCCACAAGGGGGTGCTTGGGGGTCCGCCCAAAATTTAAGAGAAGAAAACCCTACTGATTGCATCTTTTGGTTTAAAAAAAAGTCTAAATACTACCTTAAAGGCACAATATGTACGATTTTTTAATTAAAAAATGCTAGAACAGTGTTATACATTTCGCTGACTTGAGTACTTGCGTTATCCCAAATTTTTTTCGAAGAATGTTTAAATTCAGAGAAATAAACAATTTTAAGTCCCGTCAAGTCCTGTTGAATTGCATTGGCTGTGAGGATGTAGACAACAAACCCCCGTGATTCCACACTCAACACGTGACAGTGAGTTGAAATTTTAACTTTTTTGTTAATTAATGATATTCACTCTCCAGAGAATCTTCTGTACTGGTTTGGTTCCAATCAGGTGAAAAACTTATGATTGGTTCATAAAAGTAGGATTTTCAAAAAATCCAAAATACCAGAAAATTTTGCAACGTGACGATCAGATCCGAGACATAAATGTTATCAGTTGGGAGCAAATGATTCCAACAATATAAGACACCTGAGCCTGTGACAGACGTCTTAGCAGTTATGAGTAATTTCCCCCATCAGACCAATTGGGGCAAGCCTTTATGACATTGTAGGCGATGCAAGTACTACCATCCCTCCAAGTTTATTTTTTTATTATGTATTATTTATTTTTAGATAATTTTTGCAGAATGTCCTGTGTGAACGCCCTTAAGAAACATGTCTGATCAGTCAGTGGTGGCCATGACCGTAAACCAGCCTAATTACACAGGGCTTCTGACTAGTCGATTATGAAAAGATGCAATTTTGCACATCTCTAATCATGGCCTCTTCCCATCCTCACTGGAACATCTCCAACTATGAAGCTGGAAAAACACATTATGGGAGTTACTGTTCTCAAATAGAGAAGAACAGACAAACAGATGCTCTGCTGTGAACCAAGCCAGTGCTGCATCTAATTTGCTATTGGCTCACTCTCATCTTCCATCTCGGTTGACGTCTTTAGTTTTCTCAATGGGAGCGGGACAATGATAATCATGCTCTTTCTGCACATTTCCAATCGGGCAGGTATAAATTAATGACCGTGTTGCAGAAATGAGCTTGGGTATGAATTACCCAGATCTAAGAGCCATTAATGCCCAGTAATTCTTCCCGTGGCCACCCTCATTTGCAGGAAACCAAACGTCAATTGTTTTTTTTTTGGTCATGAGGGTAAATGGGCGAGATGGCCGCCAGCCAGAAGGGGGAGGCAGTTCACAGACATCTGTTGTGATTCAACGGACAGATGTGCCAACTTTTTGTAGCCGTCCAATCTCGCAAGACAAATGAGAGAGCGGGTGGCTCGAGAAAGGCTATCCTACTTACCTTCAGACATCTGGACCTTTGTGTTTAATGAGTCCATCAAGGAGGCCTGCACCCACATTGGCAGAAAACTGAAAAGATGTTTCCAGTGTCAAAAATAACAGGAGATTATGGAAACTGATTGGATTACAGTCGTTTTCCAAACTCAATGTGTTTAACGTGGGCTCATTCTGACCTTGCAACGGTGGCACAAAAACCGTTTGGAAAAACAACAGTGTCACTTTAGCTTACCAAAACAATCCAAAACAAATTGCACTCCATTCAGAATTCAGAGAGCATTTCAGCGTCAGTAAACACTGATAAGTCTGAAATAACACAGGGGAAGTCAGGGGAATTCCCCGAAAAACCCGACCACGCAGCTCCTCCCCTGCTGCCCTCCCCTTCCCGTTCAATTTTTAAAGCGAGAGCAGGAGGGAGTGGAGCGATGCCTTTGAAGTTGGCTCGAGCTGGGCCGTCCATCGTTTATTACAGTCACTAGTGTATGACGCTCATTTCCTTCTGAATAACGGGCAATAAATCAGATGCCTCAAGCCTCCCGGCGTGCTGTTATCACTGGCATCCACATAAAAATCTGCATGCGACACGCGACAAATATGCATGAGAGACGTTGAGCCATTATAAACGTTAACCTGCTGTAAACATGTAGCATTGTGGCTACGACCTCTGACTGTCAGATACTAATCGGATGCGGCCGCAGACCGAGCCCTCCGCGTTTATCTATGGCCTTGTCCAGATCCAATCAGCGTCACATACCTTTAAGAGATAAAATAGCGGCAGCTTATATGGGCTGCTTTCTTTCAATTTCCTATGTAATATCATTACAGTGCAGGGCTGGGTGGTTTGACTGTATATACTGATGGTACACATATAATGTGCTGTACAGTTTATACCTGCAGCTTGATTTTAAAAAATACACCAAGCGGAATACTGTAGTGTGCAAACTGTGTTGCTGATGGGATCCAATGCAGACAGCTTCATTGACTATAATAGAGCAATTTAGGCTTTGTTCATGGTTACTGAGCAATGATGCAACTTGGTGCAGCAAAATAGAACTAGATTTGTAATGTATTTGTTATGTATTACTGCCTCCTTTTTTTACTTGTGTTATGTAATGTGAAGCTGTTTTTGTACTGGTGGGTTATTAATATTCTTAACATTCAGGCTGTCAAAGAGGCAAATATCTTTCCTCTTTTAAAGTGTTTTAAATTACTAGATTACTGAAAAAAAACAGATGGTTGCATGGTTATTTTCGGGTCCAGTAGAGAAATAAAATGTCATGCATGGGCCTTTATCACACTTCTGCGTTTGAAAAGCAGAAGTTTCAAATAGTAGCATAAAAAAACTTCTACTTTATTAACGGCTATGCCCATAGCATGAGATAGTTGTGCTTTATGTAAAATTCAGCATAGATAAATCTTCTAAAGATACCAAACTCAGTGTACAATCATTAATTAAATATTGTGAAACCAAGGAAAATAGCTTTATGATATCCCAACGTATATTTTGTGACTTAAAGGGGAGAGCGCAAGCCATACTGTATGTGTATGCACAGCACTTCAGAGTCTGACCACATTATGCTATTACAAAACTGCAAGAAAAAAATACAAACAGCATTTCACATTAAAGAGCATGTCAATTAGCCAAAGCTTAAAATATTAATTACGACTAAAGACTGTTCTGAATGATTAAATTAAAGTTTCAGTTGGAAACGTATATTCAACAATAATGCTCTTATTTCATGCACTTACTTAAAGATGTAATCCTGAATAATTACATCTAATTAAAGTCATTCAAATAAATATATATTTCCAGCCCACAGACGATTATTCCAAAACAATATTGATGATCAATATGAGTCATATCCTCCAGTTTGAGTGCGTTTATTGAATAGCATTATAATTTATACAAAAATGGGAGGTAAATCATAATACATATAGTGCAAGAATAAACAAAGTAATATTAAAAATAAATGGGAATAACTCCAATTATTCCTCTGGGAGTAGGCTAATTTGAACAGCGCTGACAATGGCGTCGATCAGATAAAGTTACACATTAAGATGAAGGATGACAAACATAGTAAGGTGATAGTAAAAAATAAAGAGTTTTGCATATTGCTGTTTATTGCAAAGTAGAACTGAGTTAGTTTAATTTTCCTCACTAAACTGGCGTCTGTTCATTGACAATAATACAGGCGGAAATTCCTTTGCGCAACTATTCGGAGCTGGATGTGATGACACGCGGACTGTGATAAAGGTCTATTCCTGTGTGATGTGATGCAAAGATACTTTTTCAGCATCATTACTCAAGTTTTTAGTGTCACACGATCCTTCAGAAATCATCTGCTAAATATATTTCTTTGAATAGATGGTTCAAAAGTAGAGCATTTATTTTAACAGCATTTTTGTAATAAGAAATGTCTTTACTGTCACTTTTGATCATTCTTATGTCAGTTTAGAAATGATCAATCTACAGAACGTCCAGGAGTAACTGTGCTTCTGAGGAGGAAATGTATACAAAAACTAATTTTTAACTGATTAGTTAACAGATATTAAGTAAATAAAGTAAATTTGGTGATTAGGGGTGGGCGATATACTGGTAGACATGATTACCTGGTAGAAATTTGTCAACCGGTAGAGATTTTGGACTATCATCTCTTTTAAAGTCATTTTAAGTTTTAAAATGTTTAAATTTTGAAATAATTTTAACTATTTAAAAAAACTGATTTTTGTTTGAATATATTTTTAAGTGTAATTTATTCCTGTGATTTCAAAGCTGAATTTTTAGCATCATTACTCCAGGCACTGATCCTGCAGAAATCATTCCAGTATTCTAATGTGCTGCTCAAAAAACATTTATTATTATTATTATGTTGAAACCAGCTGAGTAATATTTTTTAGGCTTCTTTGATGAATAGAAAGTTCAGAAGAACAACATTTACTGAAATAGAAACTTTTTTGTAACATTATAAATGTCTTTATCACTTTTGATCAATTGAAACCTCAAACCTTAAACCTTATTTAGCAAATCCTTGCTAAATAAAAGTATTAATTTCTATAAACAAACAAAAAAAAAAATTATACTGGCTTTTGAATGGTATAGTGTATCATGTTACAAAAGCTTTTTATTTCAGATAAATGCTGATATTTGGACCTTTCTATTCAAAGAATCCTGAAAAAATGTACTCAACTGATTTAAATATTGATAAATATTGATAACATTCTGAAGGATCATGTGACACTGAGGGCTGGAGTAACTAAAAATGTAGCTTTGATCAAAGAAATAAATTACATTTTAAAATACATTCAAATAGAATGCAGTTATTTTAAATAGTAAAAATATTTCACATTTTTACTGTTTTTGCTGTAGTTTGGATCAAATAAATGCAGGCTTGATGAGCAGAAGAGACTTATTTAAAAAAAACATTAAAAACCATACAGTTGAAAAACCTTTGACTGGTAGTGTATTTCTATATAGAAACCACTTCTAACAGCACGTAACAAACAGAACAAACAGTGGTTGATCACTTCAGAAAACCTCTTCCTGTCAAAGTTAACAGCTCTTGAGAATATACTCTGAAAGGCAACAAACAGTATTCTTACAGTTAAAAGTCAGACTATACTATTTTTTTTTAAACAAAGGTTTTTATTGCCATTGGTGCTTTCATGAAAAACCTTTAATATCTATGAAATCTTTCTATTGCACAAATGTTCTTTAGATTATTAAAATGTAAAAAAAAACCTTTGTCCTTTGTCCTTGGAACAAAACTGTTCCCGTAAAGGTTGGCTCTTCTAAGGCATCGCTGCAAAATCCCCTTTTTGGAACCATGTACCAGTGTACACAAGACCCTATCAATCCAATAAACTTCAGAAAACCTCTCGAGTCTGCTCCACCCAGAGGACCGATCCAGGACTGTTTCCAGTTTTGATAACAACCGTATCTACTGCACGCTCTAACATTATGCTCTAACTGTTCTGGAAATCTCCCTCTTCTCTCTCATTGGAAGGCAAACTTGCAAAGCGCTCTGGAGCGAGAGACATTAACCTTGGCCACCTGAGAGAGATACACACAAATTATCTCTTCTTTAATTTGATTAAAGCAAAGATTAGTCCATTCATCATCTATTACTTTGTATCATTACAGGTCGAGCGTGCCGTCGACACCGAGGGCACAAACACTCGCACGTTCTTTGTTCTCGATGCCACGCTCGTTTCATCTCGCCCCCTCCGCCTCAGCTCTCCTCACGCCCGCAGGCTGAGCGCTCGCGCGGGATACGCTGAATGTGTGGGCTGCGCCGGGCTCTGGGGCCCGAGGGGGGTACTGTCGGTCAACACAGGGATGCTCGAGGCGCTCCAGAAATCACAGTGGTTGGCATCGGACCAAAGCCAGCCTCCTCTTACCTCACACACACGGTCCAGCTCCCTGTAGTACGGATAAACATTGTGCCTGTGAAGCCTGGCCCACGGCCAGACGTGAAGCTGGAGTCGCACAATGATTTCCCTTAATACTGGACAGCCTTGTTTACTTGCTAATCTACACACAGACAAAATACAGCGCGGCGTTTCGGCTACATTGGCCGCTCGTATGCCATTTATAGCCTCCCCTGCCCCCATCCTGCACGCTTGGGTCGAGTTTTTACAGTTCCCTGCAGTGTTCATGAGCGTTCCTCGATGTGAGGAGGGTAAACACGCTCACAAAGAGGGAGATTTCCACATTCCTGTTAAATATGGGCTGTGTAAGAGCTGAGGTATTTACGGTCAACGTCGACTTCGGATAGTGCTCGTTTCGACAGTAGGACCAGATCGTGTTTGTCAAGGAAAAGAGAAAAGAAGGCTTTATCTGACTCTGTCACACAGTGCAGCTGTAAAAGAGCCCACGTGAAAGAAAGAATAGGAGAAAAATCCCACTCATTCATGCTGTCGGGTAGAAAATATGACAAGTATGCTTGATACGACAAGCTTCTTACAAGCATGTCAAAGAAAAATGCCAGGCTGTAGCTGCAGGTGAACATCTTTGTTCTGAACTGTGTGTATCAGTGTTTTCCCTTTGTCGTCTTATAGTATGTGCCTTCACAGACCAAATATCCCTTCAGACTTTAACTGTGTTCAGTTTTACTGAATATCATTTAGCATTATCATTAGTTATGGCTGTCACATGAAACCTTGGCTGATGATAAAAATGCCATTTAAAGAATATTTCTTCACATTAGACCTGGAATCCAACATTATTATTAAATGATTGATGGACTGATTTTGTGATTATATTTAAAATGTATACAAAATGCATATAAAATGTTTACAATTATTATGTGTGTATTCCAAATATAAGTAACTAATAATAATAATAATAATAATAATATTTTTTTATCATTTATTAAAAATAATAATTACAAATAACAAAACCTTTTTTGTTATAAAATAATTTAATTTTAAAGATGGTTCAACATGTAATGGCCTAAAACATTTTCAGTTATGCTCTTTTATTTTTAATACTACTCAATAATCCTAATCATAATAATGATAATAATAAATTCATTTTCATATGTAATTTAAAGGTGGTCTACCCTGTTATAACCAAAAATGCAAACTATTATATTAACATATTTACAATTATTGTTTTATTATAAATTACTAGATTATAATCAAATAATAATAATAATAATAAACAACAATACATTCCACAATGATTAAAATACATTTAATCATTTAATTACTAAAAATAATAATTACAAATGATAAATTTTTTGTTATAATATAGTGTCATTTAAAGATGGTTCATAATGATAATAAATTCATTTTCATGTCATTTAAAGATGGTTCAACCTTTAATAACCAAAACTATTATATTAAACTATTATATTAAAATAAATACAATTATAGTTTTATTATAAAATACTAGAATATTATCAAATAATAATAATAATAATAATAATAATAATACAATTAAAAGATTTTTGTATAATATAACTGTTAAACCTTTTTTTGTTATATAATAATGTCATTTATAGATGGTACAACTTGTAATAGCCCAAAACATTTGCTATTATGCTATTTTATATTTTTTAAAAATACAATTATTATTTTTACTATAAATATTAGAATACTACTCAGTAATTGTAATCATAATAATGATACTGACAAAATTATTTTCATATGTCATTTAAAGATCGTCCAACTTGTAATAACAAAAAATGGTAAGTATTATATTAAAATATTTACTATTATTGTTTTATTATTAAATACTAGAATATTATCTAATAATAATAATAATAATAATAACGGCAGGCACAAATATTTGCAATTATGAAAAAAATGACTATGTAGAAATTTAAAACATATTAGGTAAAAAAACAAAATGCATTGACAGTGCACATATTCTTTGCTTATACTTTGGAAAGACTGTCATGCGAACTGCAGATGGTGTGTGCACACCAGGACACTTCAGAGATGTTCACACATGCATCATAAAATTATAAAAGTGATTAGATAAAATGGTGATTAGGAGATTACGTAATAATCATATCAGGCCTATCATTAATAACATTGAAGCCACTTAGATTCAATACTGAAGTATGAATCACAAGTACTTTATTTCACTTAACTTTTCCTGTTTTATAGGTTAAAACAAAAGCTAAATTGTTTTCCATGTACCCCCTGGAAACTGCTTTAGCTCTCCCAGGTTGGAAATCAGTGATGTATATTAACCTATATACTTCAAGTCTCAACCATCGTGCAAGCTCAGGAGAAACGAATGTGAAATATGGTCGTGTGCATCTATGAGACGTGGCATCGGCGCCCTACTTTTCAGTCTGCATCCCACAGTATAGTTCACACAAAGATATGACCCACAAAAGGAACCGGCATAAGACCCACCGTAGACTTTGCGTCACCTCCCCCAGCTGAGAGGCGCCATGACAGAGTACCTGAGCCGCATTCACAAAGCCAGCGCTGGGATGTTTAAGAGCCGCGTCGTGCGGCAGGCATAGCAACTGCTTTGATGGACTCAGAGAATTGATGTTTCTGTCTGACCTAATGAGCGATGGGAATACAGAGCTTGTTGCTGCTGCAAGCAATTCATTTAGCCGCCCCTTTTGTCAGGAAAAAAAAAAGCGAGGTGATAGTGAAAGCAGGCGGCATCCATGTGAAAAAAAAAAGACTCTTTATAAAGTCTACAGCGGCAACAATGACTGCTGATCACACTCGGTCTTGTTCTATTCCCCGAATACTGAACTCACATCAATGCCTGTGTGTTCCTGCTGGCTACCTGCCAGATTCAGATTCAAGTCTTCAAGTCACGTCCGATCATATTTATGAGATGGGACGCTACAATGTCGTATTCACCATCTGGAAACTCAGGGATAGTTGAACAAAAACGAAAATTCTGTTATCATTTACTCACTTTAATGTCATGTTTTTGTTCTTGCGATGAAAGTCAAAGTGGTTCAGTGTTGTTTCAAATGGCTGGAACTGATAAAAGATCAGTCTTTGAAGATCTAGATAATCATGAAGTTAATGTTATATGTATAGCACCTTTTCCCAATACATGCAGTATCATTTATAAAACAGATTTACGGAAAACCGTATCATAATTCCCCCAGTGATCGAGACATAATGACATAATTAAGCCATAATAACAGTAACAAACTTACTAAACAGTTACACCACTTTAGTGCAAACTTTAGTGATTTTCCACCAAGATAATCTAATCTAGCTGGCTAAAATAGCAAAGGTTTTGTAGGAAATGACTTCTTGTAGTGTTGGAAGTACCAGTAAGACTGTGTTGACCGTGTCTTTTGTTTTTTTGTTTTTTTTGTTTATAAATATGAAGTTACATTATGGATGTCTATTTGTGAAGAAAAAAAATG
>NPDK01183134.1:5710-16563 GCA_013461565.1 Labeo gonius
AGTTTGGGAGAGAAAATGTGGTGTGTTCAGCTTAAAGCTCTACACGCAGGCTCACAGTAATGTCATTGAGTCCTTTTCTCTACATAATCTAGACGTAAGAGACCAGAGGTTAACCCACTGTCTTAACTTGTCTTGAGGGAGTTTAGATGTCAGACTTTGAATGTATTTATTGGGCTTGGCCCCTCCTATGATGCTCTCTGTGAGCTTGCTAGGTGGGATGGGAAACTCGCCATAGATCAGAGGGTACGTCTTTGACTCTACACAGGGGTTTTTGGTTTCTCCAGCAGGGCGGTTTTCATCCCACGGAGACCTGGAAGAGAGCTTGAGAGTCCCAGCGTGATGTTTTGAGCTCCAAACCTGTTCCAATTTATAATTCTGATGACCCGTCATCGTCCCCCCTGCCCATAACTCATATTGTCCGCTGACATGTATGTCCATACTGAAGACACTCCGTGGAATATAATGTTACAAAGAACCATGCATCTAAATCTTTTCTGATTCAGTCATCTTAGCTTTACAAGCCTTTGAAAGTCAGAGACAGATGATTAATGATGAAGACCCGAGTTGATCTCAAGCCCACTATCCCCTCTCCTCAAAAAGTGTCAGTGAGTGCAAAGAAACGGAAATCTTTTGAAAATCTAGGGTTAGGGTCACAAAGTTCTTAGTTCTTAGGGTTGCATGTGGTTATTAAAAAATTGCAATTTTTAATACAGAGGTAATAGATTTGCACTCAATTACTTTTTACAAAAAATATTTCAAATATAAGGGCCAAGCGAAGAAGGCAATATAAGTCAAGCCAGCATGGCTGGCAGCATTAGACCAACTGCTTCAGTGAGCAATTAAAGACATATTTATGATTTAAATCAAAATGGCTGAAAAATCAAATGCACTCACTAGTAATATGTTTGAAAGATTTATCACAGTAGGTGTTGCTGTTACGAAGTTATTGTGGTGTGATCAGTGTGAGGTGACAATGGCACAAATAAAGTTTGGTGTCATGAAATCCATAATGTTTTGTCAACACAGTCTGAAGATGATCTGACTTGATTTTGATGAAAATGAGACAAACATTATAGGACGAATTCGAAAAAGTTGTTAAACCGACTGGCAAAATTTGTATGTATGTTCTCAGCATGACCCAAGGAATATTTTGATTACAATAGGCTAATGCAATCAAAAGTTATTGGCATTTTTGGAAATTGTAAATTTGGAAAAAACCAATGTGGTGTGGTCAGTGTGGGGTGTCAATGGCAGATGCAAGGTTTGATGTAAATATGTCAAAGCATTGCAGAGATGCAGCCTCAGATGCAGTTTGGCATCTTTCCAGCAAATTCATTGATGCGTTAATTGAAAACTGTTTCGTATATCAACACAAAATCCATAACTTTATCCCAGCATGGTCTGAAGATGATCTGAGTAAAATTTGGTGAAAATTGGATCAAAGGTCTAGGAGGAGTTCGAAAAAGTAGGTTTTCAACATTAATCAAAATGGCAGACAGGAAGTTTGGCCAATTTTGGCAAAATTGGTACAGATGTTCTCGGCATGACCCAAGGTCATATTAAGATCACTTTCATTACAATAGGCCAAATTAATCAAATGTTGTGAGCATTTTTTTACATTTCTTTATAACTTTTGGCCACAAGGTGGCACTGTCCCCAAACATAGCAAGTATCTTAGTAATACGCCAATGTGTTCAGAAAATATATAGCATTGTGTTCGGAAATATAGCATTTTACAACAAAATCTCAAATGGCCGAAGCCCAAAATGGCTGACATGGGAAAACAGGGTATGGTTTGACTTGGCATGCTCCACTGAATCTAAAGAGGCCAAACCAAATCTTTTTGGAGAAGTTCCAATTCAGAAGTTATAGGCAAAAAGATACATTTTTCATATCTCCTGACCACTAGGTGGTGCTGTGCTGAAACTGTGCAGATGACCTCAGGTCATGGTTGTTATAACACACACCAACGCTTCATTCCAAAGGGCCCTTTGAAGTGGCCAGTTTTGAGCACTTTGGTTTGGAACGACCTTTCAGTATGACGGCCATAATTGTTTTTACTCTGAAGTGCCCTTCGGAGGGCAATATATACCGTTTAAAGCACACCGAATGAATGAATGAAAAATGAATCACGTCATTGACCAAAAACCTCAGAAATTGGCACTTGTTTATATTTGCTCGTTCATGCTGACAGGTTGATGGTTGGTCTAATTAATCTGTTGTTTTGACAAACACTGACAGTTGTATAGTCTGGTTTCTATCGACCTCTAACCCTGAGTTTTGACCTTCAGCAATGGAGCTCTTGGTGACGGAGTTGAATGTGCTGTTGAAGCTGTTGGACCATGAGACCCTGAGTTGTGCTACAGAAGAGAAGAAAACAGCCGTGAAGAACCTTCTCAGGCAACTTCAGCCCTCAGGTAAATACCTAATATCAGTATTATCTTGTCTAAGCTGGGTTTAGTGGTCTGCCAGACCATGTATGTCCAGTCATGTTCCTAGAAAGCCTCCTTCTTGCAGAACTTAACTCTAACCCTAATTAAACACCCAATCCTCCCTCCAAAAAGCTTGGTCAGCTTAGTTAAATCTGGTAGACCACCTTGGATAAGCCTATTAGCCCCTTGTCTCATCTAATTGACCACATTGAGCTATAAACTATTTTGTTCCAGCAGGGAACTGCACAAAAAATTGCAAATTAAACATCAGTCTGACAAAGAACTAATGGAAAAATATGCTCGAGACAATTCAGACAAAGAAAACAACCCTTGGAACAGAAAGCGACAAGTCCAGTGGGATAAACATCAGTTTGATGAGGCCTTGTTTTTCTCCTAAATGAGACTGGAAAAGCTTTTGGCAGTTGTCCTACATACATACGTTCTTTCTTTTCTCATACTCGTTCTTTGCAGTTACAGGAAAAGACTATATGTACATGAACACCTCAGCATACAGAAATGGAACCAGCTTTGTCGAATCTCTTTTTGATACGTTCGGTAAGTGGAGAATATCTACGAGACTTACATCTTTCAGCATCCTCCAATGTTTTGGAATATTACACTCATAAATGTGTTTTCACATTTTTACAGATTGTGACCTCGGGGACCTGAAAGTTGAAATGGAGGATCAGAAGAAAGAGCCAGAGACAAAACTCACCGACCACACTGTCCCCAAACCAGTAAGAAATCTTCTTTCAGAGACTAACCCATAATGCTCTGCTCCTTAGACCCAACACTAATATATAGTGCATCATTAACCCTGATGTCAGTGTGTAATAAGGGCTGTGCTCTGCAACGGTGAGATACGACAGAAAGATTAATCATGCTGCAGTAAAACCTGCACTTCTCTTTCCAACTGCATTGCACGCTCAGAGCCAGGTTGTTATCTTAAAGTCACGTCACCTTCACCGTGGTCCCCATAGATCCTATCCGTTATTAAGACGTTATGCAGTCTTCCAGCAGTCAGATTTTTCATTGAGTGTGTCAGTGTGTTTGTGTGCCATTATTAGCACAATAGTCCTCGATGGCCAGTATCTGATGTATTTCTCAACCGTCATCCATGTGGCATGTGGGTTTGGCTTTTGATTGGATGCAGTGGTCACATATCATTTGTTATTAGGGTAACTTGCCGAGTGGTGGAACGGAGCCACATAGCTTTGCAAATATTGTGAGGGCTCACTGAAAAGCAGATGTTAAGTGAGAACTAATGTGATGGAGCAGACAGATGGAGTAAGTCATTGTTTGCCACATTTTTTGGACCAGAGCACAGCAGACTCGCCTCCTCCCCTGCCCAACACACCACCTCCAGAGGATTACTATGAAGAGGCCGTGCCACTCAGCCCTGGAAAGATGCCAGAATATATCACCAGCCGCAGTAAGTCTTGTTGCTGTATTTCCGTTGCTTGGAAAACATGGCATGGTCTATAAAAATTCCTGTAGATAAAATAACTTGGAGAGTGATGTTACTACTTTGTGCTCTTCCAAGAGTCAGAGCACTGATGACAGATCTACCCATATACATGAACCACTTGAATTTAAAGTGAATTGCAGTTTTTAACCTATTTGCTTTCATAATGGGACACATCTGCAGATGAAACTGTATATTTAAAAAGGATTTGACTGGATTGTGGAAATGTGCACATTTTGAAGTTACAAAACTGTGGTTAAAAGGGACATCAGATGCAAAATTCACTTTTACATGGTGTATATGAATGTGTCTTAGCGGTGTGTGGACACAACCACCCTACAATGATAAAAATCTATTCACTCCTATTTTTTTAATCCCCCCAAAAATTAAACAGTCTCAATTATCAAACTGTTTTGAATTTCTGAGCAGTATGATGTCATACTGCTCTGGCCCCGCCCATGATCTCTGACGGACTGTCCCGTAATTGCATATTTCCACCTCTGCCAGTTGTAAACTGTCTACCATTTCTCCGTGCAGCAGTAGCGACAACAATGTCTCATAAGTAATGCAGGTGTTTTTTAATTGGGTGTAAAAATAAGCACATTATCATTTAAAGAAACATGGACTGAAATGGCTTGCTGTGAACACAGCTGTTTTTGACAAGGTAAAAACAGTGTTTTTTACATGACCATTGAGGAATTTTAACCAAATAATTTTGCAGACATTCCATGAAGACCCTAAAGAATCCTACCATCATGGTATCATGGGCATCAGATATTTTTTAAATAGCTATCGATTAAAATCTTACAAAGTGATGTTATTTTTCTGTCTGGAACAGACTGTACAATGAATTGTTTAAAATAATAACTAGAATATGCACTGGGAAAGTAAATACGGTCAAAAATAGGCATTTTGTTCTATTGACTTCAATTCAACTGTATGTAGGAGATTGGAAACACATGCTCATGTGAATAAGTTTGGTTAACACTGACCTGTGAATTTTGAATTTTTTGTTGACAGGTGGTAGATATAGATACAGTCAGCAAAGAGAGGGATTTCCCACTTGCATGAAATGTTCATTTTGGTGTCTTTGAAACAGAGTCCATTAAGAGTCAAGTCCATGTCCATGAAATGTTAGTTTTGGTCTCTTTAAAGGATTAGTTCACTTACAGGACATTACAGGAAATTACAGGAAATTTACAGATAATTTACCCCCTTGTCATCCAAGATGTTCATGTCTTTCTTTCTTCAATCGTGAAGAAACTATGTTTTTTGAGGAAAACATTCCAGGATTTTTCTCCACATAGTGGACTTCAATGGTGCCCGCAAGCTTGAACTTCCAAAATGCAGTTTAACTGCAGCTTCAAAGGGTTCCAAACGATCCCAGCTGAGAAAGAAGGGTTGTATCTATCAAAACGTTTGGTAATTTTAATAATTTCTTTACGACTGAAGAAAGAAAGACATGAACATCTTGGATGACATGGGGGTGATTTAAATTATCTGTAAATTTTTGTTCTGAAAGTGAACTAATCCTTTAAGACTGGTCAGGTCCTCGAACAATGATAGTTACCACTTTATTTCAATTTAAATTAATAGAAATGTCCAAGTTTTTGCTGTTTATAAAAAGAAAAAACCCTTGTTAAAAGTTGTGTTTTTATGCTTCAAATAAAGCAATAGCAGTTTAATAATGCTGCTAAAAGAACTGCAGTGCATTCAAGCAATTCAGTGAGAAGATGAAAATCACACATCTAAATTTCACTTCACAGACCATTGCCAATTAGTTCATGCATGTTGCAATGCAACCTTTTGGCAAAAGCTTTTACTTTGTTTTGAAGCCCTTTCACAAAGCCACCTTTTTCTCTTTGCACTGCAGGTCAAAAGAACTCTTGCTAAAAATCGAGGAGAGCATATATTTTTGCCACACAATATGTCATTATACATCTCTCTTATATCTCCAGGCAGCTCCAGTCCTCCTAATTCCATTGAAGATGGATATTACGAAGACGCTGAGAACAATTACCCAACTACACAAGTGAACGGGCGACGCAAGAACTCATGTAAGCAGGGGAACCCTGATGTTATAAATAGCAATGTCATTTCTTATTAGTAGTATTAGTATGTCTTTACTGTTCCTGCAGATAATGACTCGGATGCCTTAAGCAGTTCTTATGAGTCATACGACGAGGAAGAGGAAGAGAAAGGCCAGCGTTTGACGCACCAATGGCCCTCAGAGGAGAACTCCATGGCCCCTGTAAGAGACTGCCATATCTGTGCCTTCCTGTTGAGGAAGAAACGCTTTGGCCAGTGGGCCAAACAGCTCACTGTCATCCGCGAGAACAGACTCCAGGTGAGCTGGCAACAGCCTTGAGGGATAAAAATGAGTTTTGATATTTCTTAGTGCTATTATGAAATAAAGAAACCTCTAAATCTTGCTTTATAGTGCTATAAAAGCTCTAAAGACCAGTCGCCCTACACGGACATACCACTCAGCCTTTGCACCGTCATCTATGTGCCCAAAGACGGCCGGAGGAAGAAGCACGAGCTCCGATTCTCTCTTCCTGGTGGAGAAGCCCTTGTGTTAGCTGTGCAGAGCAAGGAGCAGGCAGAGAAATGGCTCCAAGTAAACACAGTCCCTCACTCGCTCGCATGCACACTTAGATAACCATCCATTATACATACACACAATAGATGTATCCTATTGCCAGAAACAATATTGCACAAGAGGAAAATAGCTTTTGTAAAAGGGACCCCCTGTGTGATGTACCATGTTTACACTTGTAGGAAACCACTGATGTGTGTGTACTGCATCTTTGTGTGATTACAGGTGGTGCGTGATGTTACAGGTCAAGGGAATGGGTCGGAAAGCCCATCATCTCCCATGATTCCTAGGAAGATTGAACTGGATAAGGTGGGATTCCAGCACACATTTATCTTATTCATGACTCCTGTGCATCTCATCTTCATTACTGACATATAAAGTGTGCCAGTGATGGATTAGAGGAACTTTTGGGGATTTGTTTCTGTAAAATGTGGTCTCATTGTGAGTAGAGCTGGTTAGGAAAATAATTCCACCTATAAAGCGTAGGATGGATACCTCATCATGTCCTTTTTCTTACAAAAACACTGTTAAATGCAGTAAATGCAACCTTGGTGAGCATAAGAGACTTTGTTTATAAACGTTACATAAAAAATTTTACTGACCTCAAACTTTTGAACAGTAGTGCATATAAATTGTTGTTTTAAATGGATGTGAGTCTGTCCTCTGTCATTGTGTGTAATTACATCCCCAGTGCTGCTGTGAATGCCGGTCTGTGTGTGTGTAAACAGACTGACAGCATTTAAATGTTCTGGGCTCACTCTCCATCTGCTTTAATTAAAATGTGTCAAGCTCAGGGTGGTAAATTCTGTCAGAGCAGCTTTATATAATGTGTTGAGTTTAAGGGACCTGTTGTTAGAGGCAAAATCATGGGGAGTGTTATGATCTGTCTGAGTTTGTATGTTAGGAAACACATTTGATCTGAATTTAGCAGTTGGTTGTGAAAGGTAGAGTGTGCTGGGAGTGTGTTTCCTGTCTGAACATCGACGCCCTGTTCCTACACCTAGTTTTCAATAATCTGCATATGTTATTGTACAGTATTGGTCGTATAATAGTTATGGGTGTGTTTTGTTAAAATTTGGCATTTTTATTTTGATCTGACTGATGTTTTCCCTGTAGTGCTGTTCTTCAGAGAAGCAAACCTCAGACTCTGACAGTATGCCAAGTGGAGAAAGTGCTCGCGATGGACGGGAAAATGGTGAGATCTTCAGTTTATTCTTCTCTGATTATACCTTTTGGCTTTGATTTATTTTCTTTTTTTAATCTGACTTACAGTTGTTCTGTCTTTCTCTTTATCAGTGGTGTTTGCTAAGGCAAGCCTTACTATTATTCATATTCAGCAACTGCATAGCAGCAACATGGGAACCACCTAAAATACCCTA
Organism: Labeo gonius; assembly: GCA_013461565.1. Classification (NCBI taxonomy): domain Eukaryota; kingdom Metazoa; phylum Chordata; class Actinopteri; order Cypriniformes; family Cyprinidae; genus Labeo; species Labeo gonius. Next base: position 13,586 of record NPDK01183134.1, read on the forward strand.
GCTTCCACATAGCAATCTATTAAAAACCCCTCAGAACACCTCATCAATAAACACAACAGCTTAGAAAGCTTTAGAAACCACACAGAAACTCCCAAAACACCATAGAAACTGCATAGAAATTCAGAGCATTTTGTCAACTACACAACAACTCAGAAAGCCTTAGAAAACTCATTCATTGTGAAAAGAACACAAGTAACACTATAAACTGCATAGCAACACCCTGGAAACCACCCAAAACACCCTAGAAACCACATAGCAATGTGTGAAAAAACACCCAGGACACATTATCAACTACACAACAATTCAGAACGCCTTAGAAATGGCATAGCAACTCCCTCATTATGAGAAAAACACCACTCTGGCAGCCATCCAAAACACCTTAGAAACCACATTGTAATGTGTGAAAAACCACTCAGAACACCTTATCAACAACACAATAACTCAGAAACTACATAGCAACTCCCTCATTATGAGAAAAACAACAATAACACCTTAGAAATGTCACAGCAACACCCTGGCAACCTTCCAAAACACACTAGAAACCACATAACATGTTAAAACACAACAACTCTGAAAGCCTTAGAAACCATATAGCAACTGTGGTTACTGTGAGTAAGAATCCCCATACCACCTTAGAAACTGCATAGCGACACCCTGGCAACCATCCAAAACGCACTAGAAACCACATAGCAACATGTTAAAAACCGCTCTGAACACATTATCAACAACACAAAAAATCAGAAAGCCTTAGAAACTACATAGCAACTACCTCATTATGAGAAAAACATCAATAACACCTTAGAAACTGCATAGCAACACCCTGGCAACCATCCAAAACACCCTAGAAACTACCAAGCAATGTGTAAAAAAACATTCAGAACACCTCATCAATAATACAACACAGAAATCCTTGGAAACTACATAGTGGTTCCCTCATTGTTAGAAAAAAAACCCCATAACATCTTAAAAAACTGCATAGCAACACCCTGGCAACCATCAAAACACCCTAGAAACCACATAGCAACCTGTTAAAAACCACTCAGAGCACCTTATTAACAACACAACACAGAAAGCCTTAGAAACCACGTAGTGACGTCCTTAATGTGAAAAAAAATGCCCATAACATCTTAGAAACTGCATAGTAACACCCTGGCAACCATCCAAAACGCACTAGAAACAACATAGCAACATAATAAAAACCACTCAGAACACCTTATGAACAGTACAACTCAGAAAGCCTTAGAAACCACATGACAATTACCTCACTGTGAGAAAAAACGCCCATAACACATTAGAAACTGAATAGCAACACCCAGGCAACCATGCAAGACACACTAGAAACAACATTGTAATATGTGAAAAAACCATTCAGAACACCTCATTAATAACAACTCAGAAAGCCTTAGAAACCACATTGTGACTACTCCATTGTGAGGAAAAAAAAACCCTCACTCTCTCAGACACACACTTTATTTAACTATTTCTTCCTGTGCTTTGTCACAGGTGCTCTATTAACAAGAAGGAAGTCTTTATGCAGGATGTAGATTGTTTGTGATTATCATTGTTTGGACGAGTGAAAGTCTTTATTAGCTTTGGCCTAATTTCTGCAGATTGTGTTTCTGCAGACCACACGTATCTTTACATTCATTTCATTGAACCATCAAACGCATGTTTACAGGTAAACCCAAGCGAGGTGCACTGTCAGAGCTAACGGGCACCGTAAGCCGAGCTGCAGGAAGAAAGATCACAAGAATTATCAGTTTCTCCAAAAGAAAGCCTCCACTGCCAGGAGACACCCGTACGTCACTGGACCAGGATCCTCGGTGTGGTAAGAGACCCATCTTTCTCTTTCTCAGATTACAGTACCCATGACTCTCTCCACCTGTTATTTTCAACTTCTCTTTCTTAGCCTTTGATGTCAGACAGTGAAGCGGAATAAATCTACACCATGAAACAGAGGTGGGCGTACTATAGTAATTGCTGTAATTCTGTGTGTCAGGTTATGTAGGAGTGCTGTTGAATCAGTGCTGGAAGGAACACTGGTGTCGTGTGCGGGCCGGATCTCTTTACCTTTACCATGAGAAAGGTGAACAGCGGGTCCCCCACACTACTGTGACTCTGAAGGGATGCGAGGTTGTCCCAGGCCTTGGACCCAAACACCCCTTTGCCCTGAGGATACTGAAAGGAGGTGCAGAGCTGGCAGCTTTAGAGGTACTGAATGTTTACTGAATGTATACTATTCAGTCTTGGTTTTTGTGTGGGTGTAGATCTTTGTTTTGATCTACCTCCCTATTATTTTTTAATATTTTCTGTCCAAATCTTAGTTTGTCTGTGTGTGATATCGTATATTTTGTCTCTGGCTCTGTTTGTGCTTATAGCTCATGTTTGTTCCTGTGTGTGTTTGTTGTGTTAGGCGAGTTGTTCGGAGGACATGGGCCGCTGGCTGGGAGTCCTGTTGGCAGAAACCGGTTCCTCTGCTGACCCAGAGTCCCTACATTACGACTACGTAGATGTGGAAACTATTGCCAACATCCGTACAGCTGCCCGTCACTCTTTCTTGTGAGTTTAGGATGAAGAAGTTTTTAGATTGGGTCATCTTGTTGATTTTGACTAGCTTAACTGTTCTCGTTTCTTTTCCTGTTTATTTAGATGGGCAACCTCCACAGATTCAAGAACGTATGATGAAGTCCCTTTCGAAGCCATAGAGGTTTGTGGTCGCAGATGAACAAACATTTGGTCATGTGCTTACACTGTAATACAGTGGTTTCTCAGAGGACACTTTTTACAAGCCATGTGTTTCATGTGTTTCAACTTTCCTCTAAAAGAAAATTCTTCACAAAAAAAGCACTTTTTATGTGCACAGACTTAAATGTGAAGCACATACAGTTGAGGTCAAAAGTTTACATCCCCTTTCAGAATCTGCCAAAATAAGAGGGATCATACAAAATGCATGTTCTTGTTTATTTAGTACTGACCTG
>NPDK01184161.1:1993-19715 GCA_013461565.1 Labeo gonius
ATTTGAAGTTTAAACAAATACATTCTCACCTAAACTCTTAAAACTACATTCTGTGACACGAAAATAGTATTATTTATAAAATAACACTGTATTTGGGCTCCGCCATGACACTTACTGTGAGAAATACAAACAGTGAAGTGGTTGGAGTTCCGATATCAGTAGAATATCGCACTCCTCTCATCCAATCAGATCTGAAGACCAGAAAGAACTGTTGTATAAATATTTAAATCTATTATAGATTATCACCCTAAACCTTACTTAAATATAACAACATTCTTCTATCATTCATAAATAACTACCTATAAATAATGTCTTTATTTTTCATTTTTGCTAAATCTGCAATTGCAGAAAGCAAGACATAGGCTGTGAGATGGCATCCAAAAATACCAAAGTCCCCTAGGGTCCAGCGACAGCTTTCTTGGAGCCGCTGTCACAATGCTAGCTGAGGTAGATTAAAATCTAAAGCTATTTTTGGCCAACGGTGTGCCAGATGCGGACATGGCATATCACTAAATATCTTAATATCACGCATCAGCGTTTGAAGCTATGCCTACAGCTTTACACATGACAGATATGTGAATGTGCACTGTCATTCAAAAGGCTGCTCAGGCATACGCTGTATTTTTCAATTAACATCAGAAGCACAAGGTCCATTTTCTTGTGAGAAGGTGCAGGATTGCAGAGGCCAGAGTTAAAGGCTCATGTTAAGGGCATATTACAAGAGACTGACTGTGTCATATCTAAAAGGGCAGGATGACAGTGCAGTGCCGAATATGATTTAGTACATACAAATGCAAGGCTGTCTGTTTCTAAGTGGACCATCTTCTGCACACATATATATGTATGTATGTGTATATATATATATATATATATATATAAAATAGAAAAAGAAAATGTTCTAGACAGTGTGTTCCCATGGGAAGTAACACTGAATAATAATGGGACAAAAATCTATCAAATCTATGAATGCAATAAATAGCCTGTTTATAAACCACTAACTATATAGAAACACTGCAAATATGCACTGACAGAGAACAGGGATGTACAGAACACCCCAACAAAGTCAATTATATTACAGTTAAATTTGCCCATCTACAGCTGTTTCTACACAGCACACATTGTGCATTTCAGCTGCAAATATACTGATTGCAAAGATGTGGCATATTTTGCACAGATCTACAACATGCGATTGCTCATCAGCATGCACAGCAGGCAGAAAATGAGATGCATGCTGATTGTCAAAACTGAGCTCCTATAGTTTGTCAGAGTAAAGGCACTGTAGGAGCATAGAGTATTTTACCAGGTTAACTGCTTTTCTGACAAAGTCAGTTGTTTACTTACTACTTCAAAATCACTTTAGCTCATTACATTTACACTTTCTAAATAACTAAAGTGTTTTAGCATGAAAATGCATTAAAAAGATGACCCCAAAAATCATCAGCAATGCTACACTCATACTGTATACGATTTGCAGTGCACCACTGACAGAGAACAGCTGCAACTAGACACAGAACAGACGATCATTATAGAATATTAAATACTGTAGCATGTCTTATTCTCATGCCATTTCCTTCAGTGTACTGTAATAATCCACCAATCCATAAATCAGTTTTCTCATTAAATTACTTCTGCAATCAGAGCTCTGATGAACGCAATGAACACAGCTTGTTGGGGTCACAAGCACAGGAAGTCATATTAGCATAAAAGATGGACAGCTGACATGCTGTGGAAGTGGCCATGCACACACTACAGATGGCGTGGGAGCTTTAGTCCATCAGCACGATGTATCTGACTACTCACCCAACCCCCACCCTCATCCTCAACATCACCTTCATTTATTGGGATATCATGAGGCACACCATATTCAAACCCTCGATCGCTTTAACAGTGTGCTGTGGCTCTCTTCAATCAGCCTGTTACGTAATCACACAATTTGTTCAAACACACGGATTCTTCCCCCGGCGTCAGCGTTCAGCACGTTTCAGCATTACGCTCTCATAAATACCACTCATGCAGATTACCGCCTCTGCTCTCCAAGCTTAGTGTTTATTCAAGTCCTGGGCAGCTCACCAAATAAAGTTTGTCCACATTTGCAATGCAGAGTGCATGCATAATTTTGAAAATAATTTCAAATTATCTTGTTTTGCATACAAACAGCAGTTTTAAATCATCACAGTAACACCACTGCCCACTTTCATTTTTTTTACGCTTTGAATTCCCAAACCGTTTAATTTATTAGCAGTTTTTAATCACCAAAGGGACAATAGTGCCCACTTTCATTTTGTAGGCTTTGGATTCACAAGCCACTTAATTTCTTAGCAGGGTTTTGTTGACTCATTCTACACTGGCTGTTATTGGCCAAACCTGAAAGAATGCCAATCACTCATTGGTCCCTGCAGAATGCTAATGCATTTATTGGCTCTTCTGGAGTTTTAGTGAAATTACAATGATTTGGAAAGAGCCATCTGGAGAATGAGTGGGCATAACAGAGGTTACGAACTGCACATTGGAAAACCCAGCACTCCAGATTTTCTGTCTGTCAGAATCATGCACCCAAGAACATTGGGTAATTAGTCATCACTACATAAGAGATAAGACTAAGAGAAATAGCCTTTTAGGTAATGATTTCACTACCCAAGTACTTTAGCATTTAAATTAGCAATCAACACTTTTAGTATCTATCTACTAAGGACGCATTAAAAATAATAATGGACACTAATGGACACCATTTCTATCAAAAACAGACTTTCAGAAATAAAGAATTAAGATAAATAGTCAATGACTCACCTCAGCAAGGTGAGGCATGGGGTTAAATCCACAGAGATGACATACAACACTTTTACATTCAGTGCAGGTGTTGTAATTCGGAGGGTCCTTTGAGCCCACGTTAAGATCCATGTTGCACAGTGGGCAGGTGGCTGGTTGAGGTAATTTATCTTGTCCAGTTTCAGGTTTATCCTTTTCTGAAGTAGGTATCCTTGACACTTTCCCCTCATTGAGCTGCTCTGGTTTCTTTTCAACAGGTGGTTTGCCCTCTTTTTCAGGAAGTACCTTATTGGGTTCTGTTGCAACAGATCCTTTGCGAGATGTTGGCGGTGTGGTCTTGGCAGAGGCCACTGAGCTTTTACGAGAAGCTGGCATTGTGGCAGCTTTGCCAGATTCAGTAGAAACTGTGGAGGCTTTTCGTGAAGTTGGTGGTGTTGTAGATGGCTCATCTTGAACAGCTGAAGAGATCAGATTAGACGCTGAGCTAAACAAAGAGGATCCAAAGCCCAGAACTTTCCCGGAGACAGCAGAAACTGACTGTGGTGAGGGTGAACGAGATCTGGCCGTTTCTGTCAGGCCACCAAATCCACCAAAGAACTTTCCTGTGGTTGACTCAGATGGTTTCGGAGAAGTAGGCTGTGCTTTAGGACCACCTAATCCAAAACCAAAGAAATTTGATTCCTGTTTTGGGAGTGCAACCTCAGTAGCTGGAGCAGATTTTACAGGAGTTGTTGTATCTTTGGGTGGCTGCTGTTGTGTTTTCGCAAGATCTGGTTGAGTATTGTTTTGGTTAGGAGGTTCTTTTCTTGGGGTGACTCTATCAGTTGTCTTGGTATCAGGACGTACCTTTTGTTGAGGGCTTGGAACTGAGATCTCTTTCTTTAGTTCTTGAGCAAGAGCAGCTTTCTTTTCAGCAGGCTTCTCATCAGGTTTGGACTCAAGTGGAGCTGCAGATATCTTGTCAACTTTAGATGGAGTTTGGTTGTCTTTCACTGTGGGATCTTGCTGAGGTTTCACTGTGGAACTTTCAGATGTTTTCATCCCTGCTTGTGCCCGTTGCACCTGGCAATTCAGGCAGAGCCATTCCTCAACCTGCAATAATTATAAAACAATCATTGGCAATAAGATATCACATCTTTACTCTAATATCTTAAAGTAGGTTTCTACATGGAAAACCTAATAACTTCTAAAAACTGCTGCTACAACATACATTAATATAACAAATTGCTCCATTAATCATATCATTAACATTGGCTATGTGACAATTTTTTTATACTTGCTTTGCATATCCATTGCTAAAGCTAACAATGGTTTTTGTATACTCCATAATTACACAACATAACTGCCTCAAGACACACCGCTACAGAATATTTCTTGGGAATTGCAATGGCTTGCGTAATTGACAGCATGAATACAAATGGCCTCTCTTAAATATTGTTTTTAAAACCAAATAGCAAATAGGCAATTAGAAGACAAAAGGTCAAAGATGTACTGTACTTAACAGCATTTAAAGTAAACACAGACACAAAATTGAAATTAGAGCGTAATGATAGAAAACTAATAAATGCATAGGGAAATGTCCTGTTTTGACTTTAACATTTTTTAAATGTTTAATAAAATGCAATATATAGTTAATTTTTTTTCTGTAGTATGATGACAAAGCAACTTATACTAGCTTATTGTAAATATCTAATGTATGATACATGACAACAAGAATGGGTCTTAATTGTGTTAAAGTTAGAGGTCAGTTGTCTTACCTCTGTTTGATGAGGCATTGGATTGAATCCACATTGGCTGCACACTGTTGACTTGCATTCCGTGCATGTGTTAAAATTCTTAGCATCCTTGGAACCAACATTGAGTTCTACCTTGCATAATGGACAATTGGTCTTGACCTCTTCAGGAGCAGGTTTCTGAGGTGGTTTGGGTGCTGTGACTTGCTTAATTTCTGGTTTCTTCTCCACTGGTTTCTCTGCATCTTGTCCTGCATGTGGTTTGGTGTCTCCTATCTTACTAGAGTCTACTGCCACTGCAGATCCCTTGCGAGATGTGGGAGGAGTAGACTTAACAGACGTCTGGGAAACTGTGGATGCCTTTCGAGAAGTTGGTGGTGTTGTGGAAGGTTCATCCTGAACAGCTGAGCTGATTAAATTAGATGCCGAGCTAAATATAGAGGATCCAAATCCCAGAACTTTCCCAGAGACAGCAGAAACAGACTGTGGTGATGGTGACCGGGATCTAGCTGTTTCTGTCAAGCCACCAAAGCCAAAGAGTTTCCCAGTGGTTGACTCAGATGGCTTAGGGGAAGCAGGTTGTGCCTTAGGACCACCAAATCCAAAACCAAAGAAACTGGATTCCTGTTTTGGTGGCTCTGCCTGTGGAGGTGGAGCAGATTTTACTGGAGACTTGTCAGAGCCCTTCAAGAGTTTCTCAGGTTCTTTATCTTTCTGTGAATCTGATGTTTCTTTCTTCTGATGGGCTGCAGGTTGTGCCTTTATGTTAGTCTCTAGTGGTTTAGGTGAAGCTGAGACTGATTCTTTCTTTTGGGCATCCACTGAAACAGGAGTCTTAGGTTTATCAGGGATTGCCGCAACTTGAATCTCTTTCTTTTGGGTTTCAGCAACTTCAGGAACCATGGTTGACACCAGTGATGGTGCCCCTGGTGTTACGCTTTCTGTTTTTGGAGGAGGTACTGAGGTGGAGACATTTTCAGGTTGGGTTTCATGCGTCTTTATTTTGGGAGGTTCTTGTGATTCCATTCCTTTTAATGCTCGTTGTGTTTGGCAGTTCAGACAAAGCCATTCACTGACCTATAAGAACAGATTAAAAAGGAATTATTCAATTCTTTTTTCCAAATGGAACATAGAGACAGCATGGAGACCACTACACAAAATTATACTGGAAGTTTAAATGAATCTGCTGTACTAAAAGAGTGTTAAAGAATAGTAGCATTCTCTTACCTCTGTTTGATGGGGTGTTGGGTTGAATCCACAGAGGTTGCAAACAATGTTCTTGCACTCAGTGCAGGTATTGTAGTTAGGAGTGTCCTTTGAATCCACATTAAGATCCACTTTACAAAGAGGGCATGCTTTGGTTTCTGCTTTATGAGCTATGACTGCTGCTACTGCTGTAGCCTGTTGCACCTTCTTCTCGGTTGTTTTGTCCTCCTTTGGTTTGTCTGTTATAGGTGCTTTTGTGTCACCAGTAGGTGGAACTTTTTGGGAAGTAACAGATCCTTTCCGAGAAGTGGGAGGTGTTGGTGTAGTCTTAAGTGAAGTTTGGGAAACAACGGATGCCTTGCGAGATGTTGGTGGTGTTGTAATCTTTGCAGATGGTTCAGAAGCTGTGGAAGCCTTACGAGAAGTTGGAGGGGTTGTGGAGGACTCATCTTGAACGGCTGAGGAGATTAGATTAGATGCAGAACTCAAAAAAGAAGATCCAAAGTCCAGAACCTTCCCTGAGACAGCAGTCACCGAAGGCTGAGGGGATCCAGATCGAGCACCACCAAAACCAAAGCCAAAGAAGCTTGATTCCTCTTTAGAAGGTTCTGGTTTCTGTTGTACAGCCGATTTTACAGGAGAAGGGTCACGTTTTGGCATTTCACTTGGTTGTGTTGTAGCTTGTGTAGGTTTGTTCTCTTGATTCTCTGTAGCAGCTGATGGGCTTATCTTCTCAATGACATCTGGCTTATTTTTTGGAGACACTGAACCTGGAGTATGTATAAGAGCCTCCTTATTTTCTGCTATCGTTGGTGGAGATACTTTGCTAACCTGTGGCTGTGGTTGGGCAGAGGGAGTCACTTGAGCTTTCTTCACCTGGCAGTTCAAACACAGCCATTCCTTAACCTGTAGGAGGATAATTGGAAGTAGAATTAAAATATTAAAAGATGCTCTTGAATTTACAATGAATTGACACTGAGTTCAATTAATGCAATAACTGATGTACTGAGATACAAACAAACAAATGAAGTACTCTTACCTCAGTTTGATGCGGCATGGGATTAAATCCACAAAGATTGCATACCGTCTCCTTGCATTCAGTGCAAGTGTTGTAATTTGGTGGATCCCTCTTTATGTCCACTTTACAGATTGGACAGGCTTTCAGAAGCTCTGGAGCTGGTCTGTTAATTTTCACATCAGAGACTGGTGCTTTGGTCTTCTCAACCTGTGGTTTATCTCCCTCTTTTGTCCTTTCATCCTGCTTCTGTGCAGTAACAAGTTTAGCTTCTGCTGGTTTAATTTTCTGAACGGCTTGTGAAGCTTCTGAACTTTTACGAGAGGTTGGTGGTGTTGGTGTCATCTTAACAGAACTTTGGGACACAGTGGATCCCTTACGAGAACTTGGTGAGGTTTTGCTGGATGACTCATCTTGAACGGCTGAGGATATCAAATTAGATGCTGAACTGAGAAAGGATGACCCAAAACCAAAAACTTTCTCAGAGACAGCAGATTGAGGAGAAGGTGACCGGGATCGAGCACCTCCCAAACCAAAGCCAAAGAAACTAGACTCTTCCTTAGTCTGTTTGACTTTAGATAATGGAGCAGGTTTGGATGGAGAAGCTTCATCTTTAGAGATTTGAGCATTTGGTGTTGGAGTATCTGTAGGTTTTTTAGTCTCTGCAGGAGGTTTCTTGTCCTGCTCAGCAGGGACACTCTGCTTCTTTTCTGGAGAGGGTGAAATTTGAGTCGCTTTCTTTTCTGGAGATGCTGGTGGTACTTTGTTGGATTGTGGTTGTGGCTGAGCAGGGGGAGGACCTGAGGTTCTCTGTACCTGACAGGTCAAGCATAGCCACTCCTTCACCTGTTGATTATTAAAAAAAGTGAATGAAACCATTAAACATGCCTTCTTTTAAAAGTCAACATATACACAAAATTATTCCTTTTAAATATATAAATGTTAAAGACATTGACATATGGTACCTTGGTTTGATGTGGATTGGGATTGAATCCACAGAGATTACAAACAATTTTCTGGCAGGAACTACAACAGCTGTAGTTCTGTGGGTCCTCCTTGAGGGTTTCTTTGCAAAGTGGACAGGTTTTTGGAAGCTCCTCTGGAGCATGTGGAGGTTTGGCCTGATTAGGATCTGGGGTTTTCTGTACTGGCTTTGGTTCTTGCACTGATGTAACAACTGCCTTTGACTCCCCTTCAGGTGGTTTTTGTTTAGCATCCTGAGGAGCAACTGATCCTTTTCGAGAAGGTGGTGGTGTTGGTGTGGTCTTACTTAAAGTCTGAGAAACTGTAGATCCCTTGCGAGATGTTGGTGGAGTTTTGTTTGAGGACTCATCCTGAACAGCCGAGGAGATCAGGTTAGATGCTGAACTGAGGATGGAGGATCCAAAACCAAACATCTTATCAGAGACAGCAGTTTGAGGAGAGGGAGAGGGAGACCGAGAACGAGCACCACCGAAACCAAAGCCAAAGAAACTTGACTCTTCTTTGATCTGTTCACCTTTAGGTGGTGGAGCAGACTTGGAGGGAGAAGCATCACCTTTAGATATTTGAGTATTTGGTGTTGTTGGTGTTTTGGTCTCTATAGGAGGTTTCTTTTCCTGCTCAGCTGTAACACTTGGCTTCTTCTCCTGCAAGGCTGTAACACTTGGCTTCTTCTCTGGAGTCTCTTTCTTTTGTGGAGATGCTGGCGGAAGTACTTTGTTAGGCTGTGGCTGAGCTGGGGGAGGACCTGTAGTTCTCTGCATCTGGCAGGTCAAACACAGCCACTCCTTCTCCTGTAGATAATAAGAAAAATTACCACCTGTGACCATACAAACAGGAGTCTTTATTATGACAAACAATAACTGTAAAACAGACTTACTTCAGTTTGATGTGGATTGGGATTGAATCCACAGAGATTGCAAACAATGCTTTTGCAAGAAGTGCAACAGCTGTAGTTTTGTGGATCCTTCTTAAGGGTTTCTTTACAGAGTGGGCAAGATTTTGGATGTTCCTCTTTCACTTGAGCTTGTAGAGGTTTGGATGATTGAGCATCTGGTGGCTTTTTCTGTTCTTGGGTTGGTGGAGAGGTTGGTTTGGATTCTGCTGCAGGCAGATTTGCTTTAGCATCTTGTGGGGCTACTGATGCTTTTCGAGAAGCAGGAGATGTTGGTGTGGTCTTAGTCGAAGTCTGGGAAACTGTAGACCCTTTGCGAGATGTTGGTGGAGTTTTAGAAGATTCATCCTGGACAGCCGAGGAGATCAGATTTGATGCTGAACTAAGGAAGGAGGAACCGAAGCCTAGAACTTTCCCAGAGACAGCAGACACAGCGGGCTGAGGAGATGGTGACCTTGAACGAGAACCACCAAAACCAAAGCTGAAAAAATCTGAATCCTGTTTAGAAGGTTCAGATTTAGGCGGTTGATTGGATTTAGCAGGTAATTTTTGGGCTTCTGATGTAGTTTGTTTAGAATCTGCCAGATTGGGTTTGCCGTCTTGTTTCCCAGAAGCATTACGTTTCTGATCATCTGCTACAACGACCTTAGTGTCTTGTTTTTTGGGTGATGCAGGTGGAGGTAATTTAGTAGTCTGAGTTCCTGGTTTCACAACTGGAGGTTCAGGAGCTCTCTGCATCTGGCAGTTCAAACACAGCCATTCCTTCACCTGTAGGGTGATGAAAAAGGTAACCATATAATATTGTGAGAAATAAAGACCACTATTGTTTCATTGTAAGATATTATTGCTTTGTATAGACTTATATGTAATTTCAATAATTGTATCTGAGCAAAAAAATTACCAATCTTCTCACCTCAGTTTGATGTGGAATTGGGTTGAATCCACAGAGATTACACACAGTGCTCTTGCAAGTAGTACATGTGCTGTAATTTGGTGGATTCTTCTTTATTTCTGCTTTACAAAGAGGACAAGCCTTTGGTGGCTCTGGCTTCTGGTCACCCTCTTTTATTACAGCTTTTCCCTGACCTTCTGTCATCTTCTCTTCAGGTTTCTTGTCTTTCTGCACTTCTTCAACAGATTTATCTCCCTGTTTTGGTGACACATCAGCTGATCCTTTCTGAGAAGTAGCTGGTGTTAATGTAGTCATCACAGGCGTTTGTGAAGCTGCTGAAACCTGCTGCTGTGTTGTGGTGGAGGACTCATCTTGTACAGCAGTAGAGATAAGATTAGAAGCTGAACTCAACAGGGAAGATCCAAATCCAAAGACCTTCCCAGAAACACTGGAAGCAGCAGGTTGGGGAGAAGGTGATCTAGAGCGCCCAAAACCAAACAAGCCACTCTCTTCTTTTGTGGATGCAGTCTTTGATAGTGCGGGAGATTTTGTGGATATAGTATTGTCCTTCTGTGTTGGTTCTACTGGATTTTTGATATCCTGCTGCTGGGGTAGCTTCTGTGTTGGTGGAACTGCACTTGCCTTCCTAGACTCTGGTGCTGTACCTGCAGATAGTGCAGTCTTTGCTTTTTCAGTGGCATCTGTGGAATCAAGTTGCTTCTTCTGTGGAGGAACAGGAGCTGGTGTTGCATTCTTTAGTGGCGATACTGGTGGAGGTACTTTGTTAGCCTCAGCTTGAGCTCTCTGCATCTGGCAGTTCAGACATAGCCACTCCTTTTTCTGAAACAACATTCCAATAATCAATAATTGAGCACACGGAGTACTACAAGAATGATAAATAAAATATTGATTTTTTTAATGCATTTTTTTCATGCTTAAAAAGTCTAAGGTCATAAATGTGGCTACCCATAGTGTCATATACCCAGACACTACCACAGAACTAATTAAATAATAATTATGAGTATAAGGTGTTTTATGTTCAAAGTAAAAATGGCTGCTTACCTCTGTCTCATGGGGCATGGGGTTAAAGCCACATAGATTACACACAGTGTTTTTGCACTCAGTACAGGTATTGTAATTGGGAGGCTCCTTCTGCAAATCGACTTTACAAAGAGGGCAGGCTTTGGGAAATGATTTTGTGGACTCTGTCCTTGTTGTTTCTGGTAGATCTGTTGTTGGGTGTACCTGACTGACCATGGATTTCTTGACATCTTTTTTGATCTCTTCTTGAATATTTTCAGGATGTAAATTTTTGTCATCTGAAGGAAGCATTTTAGGAGAGGCATCAGATACTTTTGGGGAAGCAAGAAGTGTGGTAGTCTTGAGAGATGTCTGAGAAACTCCCGAACCCTTTCGTGAGGAAGGTGGAGTGGTAATCTTGTCTGAAGTCTGGGAAACCGATGAGCCTTTACGAGAAGAGGGTGGGGTTGTGGTCTTTGCAGATAATTGGGAAGTCGTGGAACCTTTGCGAGAAGTAGGCGGTGTTGTAGAAGGCTCATCTAGAGCTGATGAGATCAGATTACTTGCTGAGCTAAAGAGGGAGGAACCAAATCCAAGAACCTTTCCAGAGACAGCAGATGCTGTGGGTGGAATTAAAGGAGACTGAGATCTACCTTTGGACTCTTCAGGGACTTCAGAGGAGACAGGAACATGTCCATCTTGGGTCTTTCCTTGTTTTTGTTGCTGTGAGGTAGCTCCTTTAGTGGTTTCTTCTTCTGTATCTTCAACTTTAGTTTTTACCTCATCTGTTTTTTCAATGTTTTTAGAGTTTACTGCAGCTTCAGGCTCCTTCTTTGAGGTTGGAGGAGTTGTTTTAAAAGAAGTCTGTGAAACAGTAGAAGCCTTACGAGAGGAAGGTGGAGTGGTATTAAATTTACTGGAGATTTGTGAAACCGCAGAACCTTTGCGAGAGGTTGGTGGTGTCTTATCAGACATTTGAGAAGCTGTTGAAGCTTTGCGAGAACTAGACGGTGTTGTAGAGGACTCATCTTGAACAGCTGTTGAGATTAAATTAGATGCTGAACTTAAGAATGAAGAACCAAACCCTAGAACCTTCTCTGAGACAGCAGAGACAGCAGGCTGAGGAGAAGGTGATCGAGATCTAGCTCCTCCAAAACCGAACCCAAACAATCCAGGTTTGTCTGGTTGTGGATCAGTCTTTTGAGATTCTGACTTTGGAACTTCTGCAGTATGTTTTGTTTCTCTTTGGGTAGGTTGTACATTTTCTGCTGGTTTCTCTGCCACTTCTGGGTTCTTATCCTTTTGAACTGCATCTGCCAGAAGATGTGGCTTCTTCTGTGAAGCCTCTAGAGTGTGAGTATCTATTTTAAGTGGTGCAACTTCCTTAGCATGTGACTGAAGCTGCGCAGGAGGAGGTTCTGGTGCTTTTTTCATCTGACACGTCAAACAAAGCCACTTCACCTGCAGTTTTTTAAAGTATATTAAATTAATAACTTTGTAACTGACATTGTGTAACTTAAAGCAACTTCCATTTATGCTCAAAAATTTAAAATACAAACTCTTTAACACAGTGATAATTTCTTACCTCATTTTCATGGGGCATAGGGTTGAACCCACACAAGTTGCATACAATGTTTTTGCATTCAGTGCAGCTGTTGTATTGATCTTTCTTGAGCTCCACCTTGCAAAGTGGGCAGACCTTGGGAAGAGGCTTGGAAATAGGCATCTCTGATTTATCCTCTTTCAGTTTATTTGATGGCTCCTTAGCCTGTTGTGGTAATGGTGTCTTCTCCTCTTGTTTCTGTTCAATTGATGGTTTAGTATCTTTACTAGGCTGAGCTTTCTGAGAACCTTGCGTAGTTTCAGAACCTTTTTGTAAACTAGGTGATGTTGTGTTGTTGTTGAACAATGACTGAGATACCGTAGAGCCTTTACGGGAGCCAGGAGGAGGAGTTGTTTCAGAAACTGATGAACCTTTGCGGGAGGTTGGTGGTGTTGTGGAAGGCTCATCCTGAACAGCTGACGATATTAGATTAGAGGCTGTGCTAAGGAAGGAGGAACCAAAACCTAAAACTTTCCCAGACACAGCAGAAACAGCAGGCTGAGGTGAAGGAGACCTGGATCGAGCTCCACCGAAGCCAAACCCAAAAAATCCAGACTCTTCTTGATGAGGTTCAGCCTTGGGTGGTGCTTTGGATTGTTTTTCTTGAGGCTTGTCCAATTTCGTCTGCTGTGAGGTCTTCGGTTGACTGGGCTGTTGTGGTGTCACATCACTTGGCTCCTTCCCCCCTACTACAGCTGTTTTCTGACCAGTATTGGTGGCTTCCTCTGCATTTTGTTTCTTCTGTGCAGGTTCTGAAACATCTTGCTCCTTCTTCTTTGGCACTGGGGCTACTTTCTTAGCTTGATGTTGAGGCTCTGCATGGGTAGGCATTGATGCTCGCTGCACTTGACAGGTTAAGCAAAGCCACTCCTTTGCCTGCCAACAAATGAGAGAGTTTGAGAAACCTCAGACAAAATGTTTTCCTACATAGCACAATTGCTGAATTAGCTGTAGAATTTTAATACTGTCAAAATTATTTTCTACTAAAGGTAAATACAGTAGAGCCAACAGCTTATTTAAAGATACTGAATTATCTTACCTCGGTTTGATGAGGCATGGGATTAAACCCACAGAGGTTGCATACAATGCTCTTGCATTCAGTGCAAGTGTTGAAGTTGGGAGGATCTTTCTTGAGCTCCACTTTGCAAAGTGGGCATTCTTTAGGCAGAGCCTGAGTGGACATATCAGCTGCTCGAGGCTTTGATGCAGGTGTGGATGGTGCTTTCAAAGGTTGAGATTGCAAGGACTTCTTGTCTTCCAATTGCTTTTGAGATAGAGGTTTATTTTCCCCAGCCTGCATTTTTGTTGCATCTTGAGATGCTGTGGATCCCTTGCGGGATGTAGCCGCTGCTCCCACAGCAGATGTGGTTTTAAGAGATGTCTGTGAGACCGACGATCCCTTACAAGAGGCGGGCGGTGTTGTAGATTTCACTGAGGTCTGGGAAACTGTTGAACCTTTACGAGGTGTTGGTGGTGTGGACGATTCATCCTGAACTACTGAAGATATGAGATTAGATGCTGAGCTGAGGAACGAGGAACCAAAGCCTAGAACCTTCTCAGAAACAACAGGTTGAGGAGAAGGTGATCGAGATCGAGCACCACCAAAACCAAAGCCAAAGAAACCTGTATCTTCTTTGGAAGAGTCTGATTGTATAGTGGTTTCAGATTTGGCTGGAGCACTACTATCTTTTGGCTGTTGAGGTTTTGTAGTTTCTTTCTGTGCAGGTTTCTCCTTTGGGAGATTTTGTGTTGTAGACGTAGGAGTGGGTTTTCCAAAGGCTGTTTTAGACTGGTCCTCAGTTCTACTGGCTCCTGGAGGAGCTCCTGTTCTGTCTTGTTGTGTAGGTTCAGATGCTCTCTTTATCTGGCAATTTAGACAGAGCCATTCCTTCACCTGCAGGAGCAAAACCACAACCACAAATCAACATCATGGTCCTTCAATAAATCAGTTATCACCAGTAAAAAACTTTCTTACCTCTTTTTGATGAGGCATAGGGTTAAATCCACAACGGTTGCACACAATGTTTTTGCAATCGGTGCAGGTGCTGAAATTAGGAGGATCACTGGTAATATTTGCTTTGCAAAGTGGACAGACTTTGGGAAGAGGCAGGGGAGTTTTGTCAACTTTTGCAGACACTGTTTGGTCTGTTTTTGCTTTCACAGAAGATTTACTAGCTAGCTGAGGTGACTCAGAAATCTTTTTGTCCTGTTTTTGTGCAGTAGGCTGTTTAGTATCCCCTGTGTTTGTGGTCTGTGGAACAGCAGAGCTCTTCCGAGACGTGGGTGGTGTTGAGCTCTGGGAAACTGTGGAAGCTTTGCGAGAGGTTGGTGGTGTTGTAGATGTCTCATCTTGCACAGCTGAAGATATTAAATTAGATGCAGAGCTGAGAAAGGAGGAACCAAAACCAAGAACCTTCCCAGGTACAGCAGACCTAGCAGGCTGAGGAGATGGAGACCTTGACCTAGCACCACCAAAGCCAAAGAATCCAGAATCGTCCTTGGCTGTCTTGGCAGAAACTTCAGATTTGGCTTCATTGTCTTGCTGCTGGGTTTTTTGGATTGGCAGAGTACCATTTGGAGCCTTGGTTTGTTGAGGAGGCTCAGTTTTCTTGCCTAACTTGTCTAATTCAGAAACACCTTTCTTTTGAATTGAGGGTGAAGCCAGTGGTTGAGCAACAGGGGTTTTCTTGGGCTGTGCTGCGGTCTCTGACTTTGGAGGTCCTGGTGGCTCCATTCCTCTTAGAGCTCTTTGAGTCTGACAGTTTAGACAAAGCCATTCTTTTAACTGAAAAGTAAGAAAAACTGATTAACTCATGTAATCATTCAAAGCTTGTAAAAGGTATTAAAAGCCAACATAACAGTACCTCTTTTTGATGTGGTGTTGGGTTGAATCCACAGAGATTGCACACAGTTTTTTTGCACTCAGTGCAGGTGTTGTAGTTGGCAAGGTCCTTTTTGATTTCTACCTTGCAGAGTGGACAGGATTTGGGCAAGGTTTGAGGGCCTTTGTCTGCTTTTGGCATCTGCGAAGGAAGTTCAGCTTTTTTAATTTGAGATGTTGGAGCCTTGTTCTTTTGGTCAGCAGTTGGCTCTGTCTTTTTCTCTTCTTTCTGACCATCTGTCTGATTAGCCTTTCCTGTAGATGCTGATAAGGCAGGCCCTTGCGATGTTGCAGACGCTTTGCGAGATGTTGGTGGAGTTTGAGAGACTGAAGGTGCTTGAGGATTGGTTGGTGGTGTCGCAGAAGGTTCATCTTGAACTGCTGATGAAATGAGATTAGATGCTGAGCTCAGAAAGGACGACCCAAATCCTAGGACCTTACCAGACATGGCTGAAACAGCAGGCTGAGGGGATGGTGATCGTGACCGGGCTCCACCAAAGCCTGAAAAGCCGAAAAATCCTGACTGTTCTTGCTCAGTCTCAGTCTGTGGTGCTGCTTTAGACACAGGAGGAGAGGGGGCATTTTTTGCTGTCGGTTGCTGTAAAGGCTTAGGGGAGGGAGCTTGCTTTGCTCCTGCTGCACTAGTCTGTTGTTCATGCATTTCCTTTTTCTGAGCAGCAGGTTGGTTGGCAGGACTACTCTTTGTTGGCTGAGCTGTGGGCTGTTTCTCTGAAGGACCATGTGTAGATTCCATCTTCTGCGATTTGCTAGGCTGTGTTTGGGACTTTATAAGGGGTTGTCCCACAGGCTCCATTCCTTTCAGCGCTCTCTGCGTCTGGCAGTTTAAGCAAAGCCATTCTTTTGCCTGAAAAAACATTACATTGTTTATTTACAACATTAACAGCAAATATACTTCACAGGACTTGTGTAAATTACCTCACAAGCAGATATCAAAACATTACTACTTGTACCACTGAATAAATATTCTCTTTTTTAGACTTTAAAGTTGTTTTTAGTGGCTGATTACAATAAAAATAGAAAATTGGTCTGCATTCTGACAATGTATATTTATTATTAATATCAATATTTAAATAGTACAAACAAGTAATAAAAACCATGATGTGTATTACGGTTTGTTTTGGTAACTTATAGAAAAATGTTGCAAATGCTTTCTTGAGCATCCTTCCCAGTAAGCTGAAATTTGAATATGTTCAAGTCAGAGCAGCCCTTACAACTATAATACTCTCAACTATAGAGTTTCATGACCCTGGAATACTCCTACACATCACAGACAACTAAAAAATATACTGAAAAGGCATATTCTGCCAGAGGCTTACAGGACTACTTTTATAAACGCATTCCAAGCTAGAACGATGCAACCTCAGTATGTTCATCTCACACCAGCCCTAAGACACTCTTAAATGTTTTATTATCCTAAGAATGCATGTTTTAGAGGCCTACAGTGCAGTCTCCCTGACTTTCCAGTAAGCTGGAAGGCTGAAAGAAATATTTTCATATCAGAGCAGTCCTCTGACGATCCCCAAAGTCGCATTAGGATACACTAAAAATCATTTAAAATATTTATCAGTGGGTCAATGGGCTCTTCTGTGTTATAAGCAACAACAACATAACCATTACTAAGGCTAACTGGTATTTGTGTAACATTCAGAGAAACGGTCTTATTTACATAAGCTTATACACACATACTGTAAGTGAGATATTTGATCAAAAACAGTGTCAGTAAGCAGTGATGGCACTATTACTTTGGCATGCTAGGAAAATAAATCTGTAAATGTTCCTGCCAAAATGTTTATGGAACATTCCAAAGCATGAGCTGGTGTTAAATATGTATTACCTGTTTTTAACATAGCTTTTTACAGTTTTGCTACAATGGATTTCTAAGGGTTAAATTAATTCCCCTCTGTATCTCAAAGTTTTATTTATATTTGTGCTGCCTGCAAAATTCTCAAGCACACAGCTCATCCCGAAACCCACATTTAATCTCTGGAGAAAGCCAGCAGCACTCTTTTTTAGGCTTAAGGAAACAGACCAAATCATTTAGATAATTTTAGCACGGGATAAAAATACACACAGATGTGTTGCGTTTGCTAATTCTCTAGACTTAAGGCAATTCCCAGGTTTGAATATTTCATTATTTAAACACCAATCACACAGTTGTGGCAATGAATGAAGGTGACCTTCATATCGGAGACATATTTTTTCCCACTATTATCTCGTTTCAACAAGCTGCACTTGACACTGAGCACAACCGAGTAGCAGATGCCACCGTAATCTACACCTCATCTCTGTGCTTTTGAACTCTCTTGGAAAAGTCTTAGATGTTATCTCCGAGGACTACCCACTGATCCTCTGCCTGCCGAGTTTTCGTCACACAGCCGGCCCATGTGACCCAATAGCCTTGGAGTCTCCTTGCCAGGCTACACATAAACTCTGGACGGTTAATTACAGAGTCAAGTGTCTTTTGTGCTCAACACTTCTTAAAAGACAGAAATGGCCATTTAGGGGCCAAACTGGTATGCTCAGGGCTTCAATATGATGACAATAGAGGTGGGTAAGGGCTCTCTAGGGGACATACATTATTACAGCAGCTAAAACTAAGCACATGGCACATTGTTTGCCTCAACTATACTAGTCCCTTAATATATAAAGTCAGTCTGTGTTTTGGAAAACCTATAATTGGAAACAAATAGAAATAGACATCATGTTTGA
>NPDK01184375.1:0-10626 GCA_013461565.1 Labeo gonius
AGATGTTCTTCTTAAAAAAAAAAAAAGACTGACTGACTCGCACAGAAGTTCTATGTAAGCACATGGTATATTTTCCACTTTGATGAAGCTTCTATACAGTGTAAATCGTTCCATAATATAACCATAATGTAACTGACTGATAATGCCATGAGAGGGTCAAGGATCCCCTTCACTGTTTATCAAGAGGATCATTCCATATGAGAGATGTGTCTGTAGACTGAGAAACTAAAACATTTAGATGTGGTCTAGTGTTCTGAAGAGCTCAGTAGTGTGTAGTTGTCAAGCACTATTATAGGCCGGGCTTCTTTGTGTTGTGGCGTTATGCTGCTAAAAGCAGCTCAGCTGATATATATGTCAGATGTTTTGGTTCGACCTCCATTGTTCGAGACAGGGCCGAGGCTCACTCTGTCCCGATTTACCATGGCGCCAATTAGTTTTTTTCTGTTTGAGCAAGATAATGTCACAAAGTTCATTTTAAATAAAGTTATTTCCAACTATAATGAAATGTAATGGGACCTTTTCAAGACAAATGAGCTTTTTATGCCTTTGTACAATTGAATATGTAAGAAAATGCAAATACAGTATCTGAAGGCAAATTCAGTCCCAGTTTTGGATATATTAGTCATATTTGTACTGACTCTTAAGGCCAATGAACAACAGAACAGAGTGTCACTTATTTCTCTGATTAGTCACGTTGTCACGGCAACTGTCGATTGGGATGCCCAGGTGGCCGCACTGAGTGGGCTGAAATTCATGAAGCATTTACATACTGCAAAGCTTCCTAATGTTGGTATGAAAAGATGTGAGCAGGATTAGAGTGTCGAAATGAAGGTTTTATTTAACAGAGTTCAGTCAACCACAGCAAAGCTATGTGAAAAGCACACAGTAAGTGTGTGTAACTGGCTTGGCTGTGTCAACACTTAGAGATGACACACAGGACAGGAGTGTATACTTTTTAAACACCACAATGTTAATCCAGCTTGAGACTCTTTAGTGTGACTTTCACATGGATAGAAATTAGTTTTTTCCTGGATGTTAACACACTGGTCACGTAACTACATTTACTTGCTTCCACTGACATCTTACAACTGTTGTTCCTTATATTTACTCGGTCCCTCTGTCTCATTTTATTCTCTACTCTCTTTCTCATTTTTGTTTTGATCGGACATGTTCATATTTGGTCTAGCAGCACTGGGAATTTTCACTGTTAGTATCACTTTGCTTATTTGTGTTTGAGTTATATAGACAGATTGCATTAGTGGTGGGGAGTTTTCAGCGAGTCTCTCTGTAGTTACCTCATTATATCAGTCTTAGTGAGTGAGTAACAGATTCATTCATTTAACTGATTTAATCAACAACACTGATTTGTTCTGGAATTAAAGGGATAGTTCACCCAAAAATGAAAATTCTGTCATTGATTACTCACCTTCATGCCGTTCTGAACCCGTAAGACTTTTGTTTAGAACACAATCAGAACACAAAATAAGATGTTTTTGAAGAAATCTGAGAGCATCAGTGGTTGAAAGTTAAAAGAATATGAATCTTTATTCATAAATTTCTTCTCTTTGGTGTCAGTCTTAGACAGGCGTTTACGAGAGTCTGCGTGTGGTGCTGCTGACGCAGGAGCCGGCTTTATGGCATAAAACCTATGGGTTTGAAACGACATGAGGGTGATTTAATTAATGACGGAATTTTAATTTCTTTTGGATGAACTGTCCCTTTAAAACAAGTCTTTGTGAGTCAGTCATTGAATCATTCTCTCAGCTGATTCGTTCAAAAACACTGATTCATTCAGCAACAAACTTGAGACAAAGGTCTTCGTAATGATTTTCAGTTTTGTTTAAGATAATTATTTTTAAATAACAAAAGAATATGTAATAGTATGTAAAGGCACAATAATTAACATGATAATTAATAGAAGGTTGACTTTTCTATTTGTTGACACAACATAGATTCAGATGGTAAATGTCGTATGTTATGTTGGGTGTCCATCTTAAAGATAATCACCATGAAAGTGAAAGTGACGACGTATTGTCAACTATGGTGACCCATAGTTCACTTACAAACAAAACAAATGATTGTCTTTATAATCTAGTTATTGGATAATTTACTTAAATGAGTCATTGAATGATTTACTCAACTGATTCATTCAGAAACACAGATACAGTCAGTAACAAACAACACCGCAGCTGCTTTGCTAAGAGAAGCAACTGTGGAACTATGTTTTTGGCTAAATATAAACAAAATAATATTGTGTCTCAAATGTAAGTTGGACCTTTTATTAAAATCAATATTAACTATTGTCTGTTGAACTGCTGTGTAAAATCAACAGCACATTTTGTTTTTGATTTGGATATCATTGCGACTGTGATTACCTAAGACCGAATTTCTTACTTGTGTATTTTGTAAAATCGTTATGTAAATCATTAATCACGAATCCGTTTCATAGATTGTCATCTGGTTCGTCTAGAAGGTTCCTCAATGTAAATACTGTAATAGACTGCCAGAATGTTGCCTCACCACACGTTTCAACAAAAGAAAAAATCAACTCACGTGATCTCTAATTATACAGTGAATTTGCTGTTTGAGAGCTACGCCCTGTAATTTGTGGCAGGCTCATTCAAAACCACAGAGACACCTGAAGAGCAAATATTTAGACCTAAAACTAAACCTGACCCTTTCAACATCCTTAAAGTCTGATGTTATTCATGTTCAGTTTCTCATTGTCAGGTAAGCCTTAGGGATTTTAAAAACATACCAAGATGATGTTGTATTATATCTTTGTTTATATTTTACAGTTACAATCCACAGATGGGATGTCTGGGTTTAAAGTCCATGAAACAGCTGGGAAGCTTCAGTAGTTGTAGACTGAAGATCAGTGCTTATCCACAGAATGAAAGTCTCTGAAATCATTTCTCTACAGCTGGTCACACTGTAGGACAGGTCAGTCTCAAAGAACGCTTATTATTTATGGTACTAACCACCAGAGGGCAGAACAAAGAGACACCAAATTTGTGGGCGCTGAGTTTGTGTGTGCGCCTGAGAGCAGAATCGATCACTGCCGACTAGAGGTAGTCCCTCACGTCCCAGCAGTGTGTGTACCTCACACACACAGATACAGAGACACGCAGACACACACAAACACACATTATGAATTATTCATAAGAGAGGTGTAAGTCAGTCACGGTGACACACAGAATCACTGACTAACGCTCAGCATCTTACAGAAAGACAGAGCTTGTGTTTTTTTAGACGGTGGCGATCATTGATGTGTGTGTGAAGCTGTGGGTGGAGCGTCTGTTGTCAGTGATGTACTGTATAGTGCTAGAAGCTTTTGCTTGGCCAAACCCAGCAGTCTGTGACCAGATTACTGTCTCTCTCCTCATCCCCCTCCATTCCTCCCTCTTTTTTCACACTCGCTTACTCTCTCCTTCAATTTCCCTCCTCCCGCTCCCTCTCTCTTCTCGTTCTTCGTATTCACCCCTCTGTGTTGATGATTCTGTTATCCAAATGGAGAGGAACAGAAAGAGAGCTGGCTGAGGGGCCGCCATGTCTGTGCGCTCTCATATCGTACATTGAAGAGCGTTATATCACAAACCCCTTGAGAAAGACACATGCCGTTTGACGGCATTGCATGTTTTTCTAACAAATAAAGCAGGGATGTAACCACCACTAAATATTCAGATTTTTAGAAGAATAGTTCCTTAAAAAAAAATTAAATTTTGTGTTTTCTCACCCTCATGATGTTCCAAAAATGTGAATGTTCCTGTTTTCCGTGCAGCACAAAAGGAGATATTCTACAGTATGTTTACACTGCTCTTTTTTTATACAATGAAACTGAATGGTGTCCTGGGACTGTCAAGGTCTTAAAATGACAAAAAACACCATCATGATACAGATAACAGTCAGCATGCTAGAGACTAAAATTGTGTGCCAATAATATATCTGTTATATAAAAATGAATAACTGCTGAAAATTGAATAATTGAAATTAATATGGTATGGAAGCCTGTTTCCGCCACTGAATAAAAATAAAAAAGTTAATTATCTCTTTATTTATCTGTTCATTTTTACTTTTTTCTTGCAATTTTGGATTTACATCCCACATTTCTCACTTTTTTTCAGATTTGTATGACAAACTCGCAGTTCTGACTTTCTTTCTCAGACTTGTGAGATTGAGATTTTGCAATTGCAGGTTATAGTCAAAATTGTGAAATACAGTCTCAATCATGAAAAATGGAGTCAGAATTGCATGATATAAACTTGAAATTGAGTTATAAAGTCAGAATTGCGAGATTAAAAACTCACAAGTTTTTATCTCACAATTCTGACTTTATTTCTTGCAGTTGTGAGTTTACATCACGCAATTTTACAATATGCAATTGCGAGTTTATATCTTAATTCTGAGAAAAAGTCAGAATTGCAAGAAAAAAACTCACAGTTGTGAGTTAAAAACCCGCAATTGCAAGAAAAAGGTCAGAATTGCAATATACAAACTCACAATTATGAGAAAAACTCCAGTTATGAGTTTTTATCTCACAATTCTGACTTTATTTCTTGCAGTTGTGAGTTTATGTCACGCAATTCTGACATTATAAATCGCAATCGTGATTTTATATCTCAATTAAGTCAGAATTGCAATATACAAACTCGCAATTTTTTGTTTTTTTTTCTCGTAATTCTGACTTTAGAACATGCAATTGCGAGTTTATGTCTCAATTCTGAGAAAAAGTCAGAATTGCAAGATAAAAACAGAAAATTGTGGAATACAGTTCTGACTTTATTTCTGAGAATTGCAACATTATTTCTTGTTGCGATTTTGTATCACGCAATTCTGATATCTCACAATTAAAGTCAGAACTGCGAGTTTGTCTGTCAGAATTACGAGATAAAAAGTTGCATTTACCTTTTTTTTTAATTCAGTGGTGGAAACAGGTGTCTGTAATATAGGGTGCTTTGCTTTATTCATTTTAAATTTTAAATTACTTTTTTTTTACATAGCTGTTTTTACACACAATATTGCCAATACAAAAATGCACACCTAAAAGTGAAAGGAAAAATGTGTTAAATATTAAAAATAATTTAGGAACTTGATTTGATCTATATTGGACCCCTTTTGGACCCCATTATACATAAGTATATGCACATACACTACCATTCAAAAGTGTTTTTCCCCCCTTAATTAATTAGTTTAATTTATCACAGTTCCAGCACAATTTTGAGTTTTTTGAATGTTTTTCTAGAGCACCAATAAGCATATTAATATGCTTAACTAAAATATTATATTTTAAAATATTTAAATAACATTTATTAAAATAGAAATAAGTTATTTTAAAACTAAATAATGTTTCAACATTTTTTTACAGCATTTTTAATCAAATAAATGCAGCCTTGGTGACTTTAAACCAATATTTTTACCATCCCAGAACTCTTGAACGGTACATCTATGATGAAATAAAAAGGTAATTCTATTAATAAATTACAAGTAAAAATAAAACAGTTTATGTTTCACTACACAAATGTTTCCAATATCTCTCTCTCTCTGTTCCCTGTCTCTCTCCCTGTTAGTAAGCTGATCTCTTGGCACCGTGCTGGAGGAGTCTTCCTTTTCTGGAAGGACCTGATGCATGCTGGTCGAGCCCTGCACATACACACACGTTTACACACCCTCGCGCACACGTACACACACAGCACAGAGGTGTCACATTTAATATTTCACTCTGTGCACACTTGCAAGCGCACACACATTCTCAGAGAGCATATGAGTGGACTATTGGCAGCAATCAGAATATATCTCTGTTTACTCTGTGAGAATAAGCCCTTCTCTGTCAGCTATTGTTCTTTCTTTCATATTATTTAATTGCTCTTCTACACCTCCTCGTTTTGTTTCACTCTTGTTTAATGTGTTCTCACCCCCATCGCTCCCTCTCTCTCTTTCTCTACGAATATTAGGAGCGTCTGTGTGGGTGTGCTTAACAGATCAAAGCAGGTAGGCTATTCAACAGGATTACGCTCTTCTGCTTTTCTCCTTTCTCTGTTCCAAACTAATCTGTCCATCAACATCTTGTCTCTCTATCCCTGTCTCTCCCTGTCCCCTCCTTCTCTCTCTCTCTGTCTCTCTCTCTCTCTCTCTCTCTCGCTCCACTATCTCTCCACACCCTTACTGGGGAACACCAGACAGAAGAAGGCGAGTCTTCTGGAACACAGAGGGAGAGAGTTCACACGAGAGAGCGTGTGCGCGTCTCTCAGCATCTCTCCCATAAACAAACACCATCAGCGGAGGTTTAATGGACTTCTCTGCCTGGTCCACGTTGATCCGAGTGGATGTTGGAATAAGGAGGATCGCTCAGGGAGTCTGATTGGATCAGCTTTCCCAAAATGAGTGAAGAAGCCAAAGAAAAAAGTAGCTCCAAACCAGCGCACCGCAAAAAGAAAGGCAAGAAGGTAAGGTGGAATTGCAATATGTTATTATGTTAATATGTTTTTGTGGTTTTGGCTGTTGGTTTGCTCAAGGGCTCATGATGGATTGATGAAGATGCTTTAAACCCACTAAGAGCTAGGAAAGCCAATAAGGGTGGTGTATATCAGGCTTTTGATTGAGAAATATGGGTTTTTGATTTTTTTTAGTATTGATTGGTTTTTTTTATTGATCTGAAGACTGCCACCCCCAATGCATTGACTCTGATGTCATTTGTGTTGGCTGTCAATCAGCATATTTCTAATTAACATCTTTTAATATTTTTTCAAACTGACATTTTTTAAACTATTTTGCTTTATAATACAGAAAAATAATTTTTAATATTTTTTTGTGTGTGTGCATACGTGTGCATGTTTAACCATGAGGTATATTTTCTAGATGATTTCTTGGTATGTCAGAAGATGGTTATTAGTGGGTGTGGTTTAGGTCAATAGGTCGATGGCCCTTTTCTGACAGTTTGAACCAATTTCTTCTGACTTAAATTAAATTACTTCTTGGAGGCATGTGTTTGCGTGAGGGATGAAAAGAGGACGTGCAAGCGGTCATGCGTTCATGACAGCATGTCCATCTTATGAAGCTGTGCTTGTGCTGAACTGGATGTCGTGTGCTTGTTTATGTATGATGTTATCAGACTCTCAGAACACTTTTGTTGTGTGTTCGAACGTGTGATTTTTTCAAAAGCGTATGTTTAGGATTTTTGCAACTGTGCGCGGAAGCACAAGTTTGTGCGTGCTTGTTTGTGCTCATGTGTGGTTGTCTTTTTGAATTTGCATGTTGTGGAATGCTGAGTGATTGACAGGTTTTGTCATGCAGTTATTTGAGAATTTGCTGAAAAACAACAACATCGCTTTCGTTAGAAGTTATGTACACCACATACTTAAACATTTTAATATCATGCACAAATCTGATTTTCAACAGTGCATGACTGTTCATGTCAAATCTGATGTCTGACACAAATACTTTAAAGCAGTTGCTCTTCTTTGACTTTGAGGCTGATTGTATCTTTGAGCCCTCAAGGGACAACGTACCCCCTCCGACACATGCCTAAACAATTAAAGGATTTTCACCTATTGCCAATGGCCCCTCCATTTTTGGATGTGGTTCTGTGTGTGTGTATATGAGTGTGTACTTGCTCTTATGAGTCATGTCATGTGGTATGTAGAGAATCTTCTGTTGAACCAATAATAATACCTTTAAAAAAACACACAAAACCATGATGTTTTTGGTACACAAACAAATGTTAAATGATATGTAGTCTTTGTAGTGGCAATCCAATTAGAACTAAGAACAAAATAAGGCTACTACAAAATAATGCAAATATTTCAATAATCACTGTTTTTGTCTTGTTTTCGTGCTTGATTTTAAAATACCCAAGTATTAAACTTGCTTATTTTCAAAAGAACATATATTGAGTGTAATATTTATTTTGTTATTATTGTATTTTATTTTGTATTAATTTATTTTTGTAATTTTATTATTTTAACCCCGATGGCAATAGATTTTTACATTTAACATAATGATTTTTTGCAGTGTGGTACGGGTTCCAAGGATATTTCATTACCCCTCAAACAGGCATCATTTACCTCATCCATTAGTAAAAGGTTTTGGCAAGGAAGGCATTTTGTCAGCATTTTAATGGTTTGCGCCTGTGCGTGCATGTGTCTTGGCCTGCTTTGTTACTACACTGTGAGATAACCATGTGTTAATGATTGTAGTCATGGAAACAAGAGAAAGAAGGAGAGATTTAGACAAGACAGACCGACACAAAGAAGTACAAAAGCTGTCATCAGAGCCGTATCTTTAAATAACATACACTGACGTCATATGAAAGATTTCGCATTTGAAAATTCGAGATTGATCTCCGATATGTCTTTTTCGTCATCGGCCCAATCAACAGACAGCATCACACGTGTGACAGCTCTCATGTCACTTGTCGCTATGGTGCTATCCAAGATCACATTGAGTGTCTAAAAGGGAGCGAGAGAGATGTAGTCTGCCGTCAAATCAAAATAAACGTCATATACTTGAAAACTCTCCTATACTTGATTTCTCTCCTCCGTTTCACTATATTTCCTGCTCATTTCCTTAACTGTCCTTGTGTGAAATGGATGGTTCCCGATTTCCTTATTTGCCCTGATGCCATCTCTTTTGGTCACAAACAACTACACTTTTCTCACTTGCTGCGTTTGTGTGAGTTTTTACGTAGATGTGAGTCTGTGTGTGCACCTGTGTGTGATGCTGACATGGGGCGTGGTGCTCCATTATAGCCCCTCTGCCACCATCATGTCCTTCTGGCTGACACACACGCAGACACACACTTAGAGCGGACTTGAGCATCGCAATGGCAACACAGCTGTGAATACAGACAGAAATATCAGCAAGTAAGAGAGAACCGTCTACTTTGGCCAGAGAGATCAGACCTGTCAGTGGAGGGAAAAAAAGTTTGTTTGAAGGAGGGCAAGAGAGAAGAAAGAAAAGGAAAGAAATTGGAAGGAAAACATTCAGAATGGAGGGAAAGAAAAGAAATTGGTGGTATACTGGAAGGAAGTAATGAAAAAGAAATACTGTTGGTATGGAAGCAAGAAAATAAAGAACAAATTATTGGCATATGGATGTAAGAAAGAAAAGGATGGAGGGACGTAATAAGAGATACTGGATACTGGATGGAAAGCAGGAAGAAAACATGGAAGAAAGGAAGGAAGGAAGGACAGATGATGATGGTATACTGGTAGGAAGTAGGGAAGGGAAGCAAACTTTTTAGTCTGGTAGGAAGAAATGAAGGAAAGAGGATTGTTGCTATGCTGGATGCAAGAAAGAGAAAGGAAGAAAAAACATTTGGGAAGAAAGGAATGAAAGAAAGAAAGAAAGATTGCTTGTATGGAAAGAAGGAGGGAAGAAAAAATGATTGGTACTGTGTGCTGATAGGAAGAAATGAAAGAAAGGAAAAAGATTGGTACATGAAGGAAGGAAGAAAAACATGGAAGCAAAGAAAGAAAGACTTGGTATACTGGAAGGTGGAAGGAAAACAAATTGTTGGGATGGAAGAAAGGAAAGAAAGAATTGTTGTAATGTATGCTTGAAGGAAAACAAAGAAGGAAGGAAGGAAGGAAGGAAAAACAATAATAAAGGAAGAAAATTCAAGAAAGAAAGAAAGAGAAAAAGAAAGATTGATTGTTGGTATACTGAAAAGGGGGAAGGAAAAATAAATATTGCTGGTATGGAAGAAAGGAAAGAAAGAATTGTTGTCATGCTGGATAAAAGAAAGAAAAAAGAATGATCGGTACTGGATAGAAGAAAGAAAATGCATTCAGGAAGAAATGAAGGACAGAGACTAAGCTAGTTATTATAGAAGCATGGAAGGAAGGAATGAAAAAAGGAAATAAGATAGATTGATTGTATACTGAAAGGAAGTAGGGAAAGCAAGAAATGAAGGAAAGAATGGATTGTTGCTATTCTGGAAAATAAAAGGGAAGAAGGATGGAAGGAAGGAAATATTGTTAGTATGGAAGGAAGGAAGAAAAAATGGATTGTTGGTATGCTTGAATGAAAAGAAAAGAAAGGAAGAAGGAAGGAAGAAAAGCATTTAGAAAGGAAGAAAAGAAAGAAAGATTGTTAGTATGGAAAGAAGGAAGGAAGAAAAATGATCGGTACTGATATGAAGAAAGGAAGGAGGATCGAAAAAGATTGGTGAAGGAAGGAAGAAAAACATTCTGGAAGCAAAGCAGGAAAGAAGAATGGATTGTTGCTGGATGGACGAAAGAAAAGGGAAGAAGGAAGGAAAGTTGCTATTGTAAGAAAGAGAGAAGGAAGAAAGAAAAAAACATTGGGAAGAAAAGAAATATTGTTAGTATGGAAGGGAGAAAGAAAAAATGTTGGTATGCTCGAAGGAAGGAAAAAGGAAAAACAAAGGAATAAAAGGATTGTTAGTATGGAAAGAAGGAAGGAAGAAAACATGACCGGTACTGTAAGAAGAATGGATTGTTGTTGGATGGACGAAAGAAAAGGAAAGTTGCTACTTAAGAAAGAGAGAGAAGGAAGAAAGAAAACAACATTGGGAAGAAAAGAAATATTGTTAGTATGGAAGGGAGAAAGAAAAAATGCATTGTTGGTATGCTCGAAGGAAGGAAGGAAAACAGGAAAAACATTTAG
>NPDK01184653.1:3122-16910 GCA_013461565.1 Labeo gonius
AGTTTATACTTTTCAGGAAAATCAACCTACAAATGGGTTATCCATGTTGTAGTTTCACATTAAGTGTTTAACACTGAAAAAAGGCACACTTTTTAATCTGTCACAATACTAATGTAATGAAAGCCATTATCAGAGACCAACTTTTAATGTTGTACTTACTTAAATAGATTTTAAGCACTTTCTTCAGCACTAACAACATCCAAATGGACTTGCAAAAATTGTTTGTTATTAAACAGGTTTCCTCTGCACTTTACTCATCTGTTATTGGTCAGACAGACAGATAGCTCCGCCCCAAATTCAAACCATTGGCTGAATCAGTGTTGTTGTTGTTGGGCAATGATCAAATAAACAGATCAAAGTTTTGAAAGCACCACAGAGCCACAATGCTTTTACTATTCAGGAAAGTCAACCCACAAATGGCTTATTCATGCTGCAGTTGCATATTTTAAGTGCTTTAACACAAAAAAAGGCACACTTTTTAATCTGTCACAAAACTAATTTAAGGAAAGGCATTAGCTGAGACAACCTTTTAACCTTGTACTTACTTAAATAGTTTTTAAGCACTTTCTGCAGCACTAACAAGATCAAAATAGACTTGCGAAAATTTTGTATCAAGTAGATTTCCTTAGCACACCTCATCTGTTATTGGTCAGACAGACAGATAGCTCCGCCCCAAAATCAAACCATTGGCTGAATCAGTGTTGCTGTTGTCGGGCAATGCTCAAACAAACAGATCAAAGCTTTGAAAGCACCACAGAGCCACAGCGTTTTTACTTTTCAGAAAAGTCAACCTACTAATGGTTTAATGCTGTAGTTGCATATTAAGTGCTTTAACACAGGAAAAAAATTGCATAATTTTTAACTTAAAATATAGCAGCTTTCAACATCTTTATCTCTGCCTGATCATTGAAAGACAAAATGTAGAGCAGGTAAAGTGGGACCATTTGTGACACCATCCATGAGAGATTAATCGAGATGTATCCATTTGCTAATCTGCCACAGTTTTAGGCCAGCGGCTCCACACCAACAAATGTTGAAACCACTCAGATGAGTGACAATGATTTGTTTGACAGAGGACATTGTATGTGCGCATCTCAGTCAATGAGGTTGATCAATAATACACAGATATGCCACAAACCAAAATACAGAAGGTTTCACTGGGAAAATATGCTCTCAAACACTTGGTGTTCCAAAGCTTAGGAACTGCATGCCCTAAAATGGTTGCTTTTGAGCTAATCTGTGTCAAACACAATATTAAATACTGATACGGAGTAGATTTAGATCATTGCTGAAGGTTGTGACAGAGCCTTGCTCCACAAATTATATAACACTCGATGTATTATACCATCATAAAATGGTAAACTGAGATAATTGGAACCAGCTTTAAAAGCTCCCACACAAACTCTTATATACAAAGAGAAAAAAAATCTGGCAATATTTGTCTTTATCTTCTCCGTTCTACATGGTGATTATGTGTTGTGTATTCAAACATGCACAACTAATAGAGAGAGTGAGAAAGATTAAGGATAATCTGGGACCACACACACATAATATGACTAAAAATGCATTAATATCAACTAATGAAACACTTACTCAGTCAAACATAAACCTCTTACACTCAAAATGCATATGACTACAGAAAAAAATGTTTCCCTGGAGAGAGTGGAAAAAATGAGCCCATGCAGCAAGGGAGGGGATGGAGAGAAATGAGGAAAAAGTAGAAAGGGGGAGGGAAGAAAGAAAGCATTGAGCAGCATACTGGAAGTTCAACATGCTTGCTAAAAACCAAGACTGTTAGGCTATTCAAATACAGGACTGACATTAATCTAGTGCATTACAAAGTGTGTTTTAAGTATACAGAAAACACATCATTACTACAAGGTTTCGTCATCGATATTAATATGAAATGAATAAGAGTGTCCGTCTCAACAGACAGTGCGTGCGTGTGTGTGTGTGTGTATGTGAGTCTTTTCAGTAGCCTCTGTTCCCTCAGCGGCCCATTAATCTGTCAAGAGAGGTCACCTCCCTCACACCCAGACCGGTTGCTGCTTAATTAACACACATCCCTCTGGTATGCCAATGTAGACGTGTGGTAATGTGTGCATGGCACTACATTTAACTCTTTTGATGTTAAAACTAAGCAAATGACATAAATGTGTGTGATTAATGTAGAAGGATGAGGAACAGACAGACTCTCGGTAACACGTAAGGCAAAACTTCATCTTTAGGAACACAAAAATGAAGACCAACACATCTGATATAACTCACAGATGACATTATGTTATTACCACACATGCAGTTGATGTTATAGAGCATATGAGTTAAAGAGTTAACTTGGATTAACTATGAGTTCCCCAAAATGGTAAGAAATTAAGGTTTTTGAGGAAAACATTCCAGGATTTTTCTCTATATAATGGACTTCAATGGGGATCAGCAGGTTGAAGGTCCAAATTGCCATTTCAGTGCAGCTTCAAAGGTCTCTACACGATCACAGCAGAGGAATAAGGGTCTTGTCTAGCGAAATGATTGGTCATTTTCTAAAAAAATAAAAACATATTTACTTTTTAACCACAAATGCTCATCTTGCACTATCTCTCTGCGATGTATGTCTACAACTTCGTAAACGCATTCGTAAACACATTAAAAAGCTCACGTGCGGTTAGTTCTTCATCTGTGTACTTCGGTTCAAAAAGATATCTTTCATTTTTCACCATTATTTTCTCCTCCAATGCACGTTCACTTTGTAAACACTGGGTCGATACTAACACCTATGTCATGCGTGACCTTTCCAGCGTAACTACATAATGCGTGACCTCGAACTAGTGCAAGATGAGCATTTGTGGTTAAAAAGTATATAAATTTGTTTTTTTAGAAAATGGTTTGGTTTTTTAGAAAATGTTTTGCTAGATATAACCCTTATTACTCTGCTGGGATCATGTAGAGCACTTCAAAGCTGCATCGAAACTGGAAAACTGGACCTTCAAATTATTGATACTGGAAAAACCTGGAAAATTCCTGGAAAATTCCTCAAAAATCTTCATTTATTTTCGACTGAAGAAAAGATATGAACATTTTTGATGACATTGGTTTGAGTAAATTATCAGGAAATTTTAATTCTGGAGTAAACTAATCCACCAGAACTTAGAAAATAATACTGTAGCATTCTGATATACACTATTGTGTAGCCATGGTACCATTTCCAAAAACATGGTAAAATGGTACTTTTTTGTTTGTAATGTCTGCTTATTCTTTCTTTCTTTTTTTTTCTTTTTTTTAAGCAATGACTGTTGCTAGTCATTGGGTTCTGAAATGAAGTAAAGGACACAGTTCTGAAAATAAATAAGTACCATAAGGTTTGCATCTCAGTACTGTGTTAATATATGCATACTTACTTGAAAGCCAAAATGAACATCCGCCTTGAGCAGAAAAATGCAAATCGGCTTCCAATAATGGATGAATTGAGTCGCAAGAGCAGGTTAATTAAATTGTTGAGCATGGTCGCATTTCTTAAAATGCATGACAGGACCATGTAAATGGAAAAAAAATACCAGAACAAACTACATGGATGTCTCATAAATTATCTTAGAAAAATACATTTTAAAGTGCGAGTTTTTAAAAATATTCTGGTCTTTCTAAGATCCAAGAAACTATTTACTGCTGTATGCACATATAATATGCTTGACCATCTACATACTGATTTTTTGCCTGTTTCCAATTGATTTATTTGAAACTCTTTGATGCTGCCATCTGTCAAAGCACTCAAATGGCATTTTAATGTTAAATATTGTGACCGCTGGGCATAGTACATTGGAAAATCAGCAAAGGAAATCAGCATTTATGAACCAGAGAACCCTTTTAAGCTGGACTCACACAAGAGAAAGGTCTCTGGAAGTGGAAAAAGACAAAGGTTAATGGACACAGAAGGCTGATGAGCATGAATGCGAATGTGTCTTCATCTATATAAGATGGCACTGCAATTTCGTCAATTTCTAAGACGATTGTTGTCAATCTAATTTTTAGTGAATGTAACAGTGACCACAGGTGTAGTACTTCACATTAACCTTTGACTACTTTGACTAGTTTGCTTGTGCAATGACATTCATACATTAGGTTGGCTTCAGTGTGGGGGCCTCTGTATGGCTGCTAGACCACTTTACTCTATGAAAGCAAATAACTGCAACAGTTCACCTGCCAAATGTAGGTAATTTTTCATAAAGCCGGATGCCCACTGTGCGTCATTGTACAATACGAGTGAAGTATTGAGTGAAAGCCAATGCAGACTGTGGCACATCAACAGTCTTTTATGTCAAACAGTGCAATATAAATCTCAGCCAAGACTTTGGTCATGATAGACAGCACTGACTGGGTATTTTAATTAAGCAGTCCACACTCATTCTAAATAAAATAATATAATACAATAAAAAATAAAATAAAATAAAATAAAATAAAATAAAATAAAATAAAATAAAATAAAATTCTGAGGCAACTATGTAAAGGTCTACGAAAGAATGTTTAAGAGTTTTTATATGCCAGGAGTTCTGCTGTTCCAGACTTGGGAGGGGCTGCAAATGTGCAGGTGTCAGTGAGTATTTGCTAATGAGGAGCAGCCTGTGCAAAAGCCGTTAAAGCCGCAAAAAGGAACACAACATTCAGGATCCCGTTCATTACAAATCACATTCGCACACTTGCACACACTTAACACTGAAAAAAGTGACATTATGTGGGTGGTTAGCTTTCCTAGCCGAGCTGATCTGGAATCAGTTGAGAATTGACTACTATATCATCTCAAGATACAGTCATATGAAGACAAGCTGATCTGTGATCAGATCACGCCTCTTTGAGCTATTTATGCAGCAACTGCTGGATTTCTGCGATGAGGCATTTGACAGGTTGTGAACGGATAACTGGAGATGTATTTTGGTCTTCTAAGGTAGGAGCACATCGTCATCTATGCTGTCAAGGTATTAATGCATCTACTTTCATATACGCTGACGTGCATTAATATTGATGATCTTTCCGCATGAAAACACATTGGCCGCTGATAATATCACCCTCCCTGTACACAGGATGTGAACAACACACAGATTAGTTTGACCTTGATGTATAGTAAACAAACTTTTCTTCTGTTTATTTAGGAAAAGGAAATTGCCATATAAAGTTAGCGATAGAAACTAAAGTCAGAAATGAGATAAGGTAACATTTAACAGCACAGGTAAAACTACTAAGACTGATTTTTTTTTTAAACCACACACACTTTTTAACATGCATTTTGAAAAATAAGCTGGAGCCCACATTCCATGTTTAATTAACATACCTTTTCTAAATCATGAAATTCTTTCAAATCTAACAGAATCTTACCTTCATAAAGCTATGAAAATAGTTTTAATGCACAGGTAGTTTTTGTGCATTTGAGCTCTGAAGATGAACAAAGGTCTTATGGGTTTGGAACGACATGAGGGTGAGTAATTAATAACAGATTTTTTATTTTTGGGTGAACTGTCCCTTTAAGAACCCTATTTATCAGCTTACAGTAGAGTTCGGATTGCTTGACAGGAATTGAATTGATTCGAACTGATTTAGTGAGATGTCCTACTTGCTAAATCTTCAACTATTCCATCACAATATTCTATGACGCATATCAGATAAAGAGCATGTCTGAACCTTGGGTGCTTTTCAGTTTGACAAGCAATTTACCGCTAGACTGAACACGCATCTCACAGCCTTATTACAAAAAAAAAAAACAATAAAGCAAAAGCATGATGCTTCTGCATTGTTCCCTGCCTTTGCTGTGCTTTTTAAACTTCAACAGGCCAAGAAAGGCCTTAAAAGTCCAGCTGACTACATCCAAGGTGAGTCGTGTTTTTTTCCATGGACATGAATGTTATGATATTTGGTCATGTCTAGACGCGAGTAGGAAATCCAAGCTTTAGCATAATGACCTAATTAAAGTGAACTAGAGGTGACTGGACCTTCATTTGCCAAGGAAAAAGGGAATGTTCATCAGTTCATCTTATACCCACAAGCAATAGTTACTACAGTCAGTTTAGTTTCCACAGGTGGGAAATACATGTATTACCTCATGTTTCGTCATTTTTTTCTTTTGGTTGTAACACCTTTTATGAATCAAAACCTAAAGCATATGAGGATTTTCCATTTGAAGTGACCACCTCAACTGCCTCACTATAAGAACTGAGTTATGTATGTTTTCTAGAGCAGAGGAGCTCTTCATCACACACCATATGATTATGCCCTCACAGCGAATGGCCACTGTGAGCGAAAGTGGCCTGTGTTAAACACCTACTTAACATTTATGGAATATATACTTTATTTTTCCAACTCATAGATCTGCCGATGGCTTGGGGGGTGATGGAAGCAGCCGTTTGTGCAGAGCTGACACACAGCGCATGAGCTCATCTCTAAGAATAGAAGAATAACATCATCGCCAGAGTCTCTCAGGAGATGTGGAGTAGAGCAGATGCTCTCTGATGACCCCAATAAAGATGATCTCTCCCTCCTCTAGGCACGAAAGGTAGAAGCTTACATATGTAAATACAGATAAGGGAGCGAACTTGCATGAAAGCAGGCAAAACTCAAGACCCTTGATTGAAAGATGCAGAGAACCTCTGTTGAAACCTATGGCATATGCCCTGCTACAAAATCCACCTTAAGCTTTGGATCATGGTAGCTGGTCTTGAGCTGGTACAAGCTGGTCATTATTAGCTTGTCCAAGCTGTTAAGACAATTTTGGACAGCCTGCGATAGCTTTGACCAGTTAATGACTGTCTTGGACCAGCTAATGACTAGATTAGAAAAGCTAATTAGCAGCTTTAACCAGCTGATGAAAAGATTTGACCAGCAAATGACTATCATCTCATTTCAAGACAGTAAACAGCTTGAAACAGCTTTGTCTAAATAATAATAATCAGCTTGGACAAGTTACTGATGAGAACTCATCAGTTCAACCTTAAACTAACATTTTGGCCAGCTTGTGACCAATTTTGACTAGCTAAATAACCAGTTTGGACCATATTTTGGACAAATGATCAGCTTTGACAAGCTAATTACTAGCTTTAGCCAGCTAATTACTAGCTTTAGCCAGCTAACTACTCGCTAACAACCAGCTATATAAACAGTTGGACCAGCTGGGACTAACTAGTGATCAGATTCGATCAGTTAGTGACCAACTTTGACTAGCTAAATGACCAGTTTGGACCAATTTTGGACTAATGATCAGCTTGGACCAGCTAATGACCAACTTTGACCAGCTAAATGACCAGTTTGGGCCAGTTTTGGACTAATAATCAGCTTGGACCAGATGATGAAGCTTTAGCCAGATAATTTCAGGACCAGCTTGGACTAACTAGTGATCAGCTTCGATCAACTTTGACCAGCTTTGGACTAATGATCAGCTTGGACCAGATGATGATCAGCTTTGGCAAGCTAATTACTAACTAATGACCAGTTGTACAAACAGTTGGGCCAGCTTGGACTAACTAGTGATCAGCTTGAATCAGCTTATGACCAACCTTGACTAGCTAAATGATCAGTTTGGACCAGTTTTTCAATAATAATCAGCTTGGACCAGATGATGACCAGCTTTGGCAAGCTAATCATTAGCTTTAGCCAGATAATTACTAGCGAATAAACAGCTATATAAACAGCAGGACCAACTTGGACTAACTAGTGACCAGCTTGGATCAATTTTGACCAATGACCAACTTTGTCTAGCTAAATGACCAGTTTGGACCAGCTTTGGACTAACTAGTGATCAGCTTTAATTAGCTAATAAGTGCTGATAAGCAAATTACAGATCAGCGAGAAACCAAACACTGCTGGATTTTTCAGCAGGATAAATTAGTATTAGCATGTTTCTGCTTCAACGATGACATTCTAGATGACTTATCACTGCATCATGACATTTAGCAGACTCAAAGATCAATATAGTTTGCACATTCTCCAATTTATTTCCACAAATGGGTTCAAGTCTGAACAAAGCATTGCACCACTACAGCAAACTGATGGGAGAACCACCCCTAAAAACAAGCAGTGCTATAAGTAATGATCTGTAATTATTGTAATTATGTACTAGAGCCTTGCGCTTCTAAAGTCTGTTACTTGTATTGCTTGCCCGTGCCTGTTTTGATTAAGTTAGCATATTTGATGTTGGTTGCGGCGATGTTAGGTGGGGCTCAATGTCACATGGGCCGCCAAGCAATCATTATCTCCTGCTGTAATGATCCAATTACATTGCCCCAGCACCTATTAACGGGGCTAAATTACAGTGCTGACCTTTGATTCAGAAATTAAACTCTTCTATTAAAGACCCCACTCTCTAATTCAAAACAGTGAAATCAAGCTCTATTGCACCCTATGGTGATTTTTTGCACTCATCCTAGTCTCTACATTTCTCACTCTCTAACCTTGTTTACAAAAGCATACTACCATACTTAAACTATTTTTGCATGATACATATCTTATATTTGCCAAAACATTTAATAAATGAATATAAAAGGGGTTGGAAATGTGTAGAACTATAAGCAAAAGTGAAAAAATCAGTGATGGAAAACAAGTAACTGCATAATCTATTTGTTTATCACACTCTTTCTCTGACAGCCTGGTATAGGAAAAACACACAACAATGTGTGAAAGGTGCTTTATTTCATGTGCCATTTCTAGCGCAGCCATTAATGAGACCATACATTAACATTTTGCTGACTTGCTGTTCCTTCCTCGTCTTTTCTTCATACTATTCAGTCATTCTCTTTCCATCAGAGGAGCAGCAGCAAAGCACTGGCATGGTTCACGCATTACGCACAGAATATAGTCTGACAGTCCAGTGCCTGAAGCCCTGTACGTTGTACCCTCTATAATGTCCAGCCATCAAAGGCATGTCTCGCTCTCTCGGTCTCCACAACCACACCCCCAAACCAGTCTGCCTATGTGTGTTTGAAAGCAGCCAATCACGACCACCATACACCTTGCTTTTAAATATGCATGACAACAGCGCATCTCAGAACTGCT
This sequence comes from Labeo gonius, assembly GCA_013461565.1. Lineage (NCBI taxonomy): Eukaryota > Metazoa > Chordata > Actinopteri > Cypriniformes > Cyprinidae > Labeo > Labeo gonius. Next base: position 12,144 of record NPDK01184653.1, read on the forward strand.
GATTGGCTCCCATGTGATTGTGCATGAATTTTTACAGGCCTGAATATCCCTCAAATTCGAGTTTCACTAGATCAAACATAAAACCTTGTATTCATGTGATCTGTGAGCTGCGGTTTATTCATGTAAGGATGTTTCTCCTGACAATTTCATGCTCAGGAATTGATTTCTTTTTATTATTTTATCTTGTGTTGTATTACTTGTGTTATGTTACTTACTAGATTTCTTTGTGTTCATATTAATATTATATCATATTATTTTTCCATTTATGTTTTTCAGTTCTAGATTTTATCATTGTAACCTTATCATAGATACAGAGTTTTAATCTTAAAATGTGAAAAAGCAACATAAAAATATTACGTATTCTATGCCTATAACCATCTCATTTCTAAACAAACAATCAGTTTAACAGTCTTCCTAACTGGTTTTTCTACTTAAGAGGCTTTCCACTGATATAATTTAGTTCAAACAGTAAGTAGTGTCTGAAGACAAATATGAAAACAAATCTGAAATGTCAGTATGGACATCATTGATGTCAGTCCATTTTCTATTTGAATTGTCAAACGTGCACACAAAGACAAAAGAAATCAATTTCTCCCAGCAGTCTGGCCTTGCTTTAATTACATGGACAGGCGGGCAAGAGCACATGAGAGCTCATTGCTTGCTTTGTCACATCATGCTGATGTTAATTGGCTTCCAATGAACAGGTAAAAGAAGAGATTCTCAAGAGGAAATGTAATAATCTTTGATCTAACACAAATACTTACTCCAATTTGTGTACAAACACGCAACGCAAAGGCCCAACACTCTAAATTTATTCATCCACTAAATCAATATCTAGGTCGTGTAAAGAAAATTGGGAGTTTTAATCTATACATCCATAAATGACAGTTAGATAAACACACGTAATAATCACAATCCAGATAGCACGCTCAATTCCTCAGGTGGCCGGCAGCCTTGGGATAAAGAGATGCAAACAAAACCATTTATGATCATTTGGCTCCACTAAAAATAATGCATCTGTCGCTGCAAATGAGCGAAGCGGTGAGGTAATTCCATCTCCTATGCATACTGATGACTCCATTTACACAGCGGCCAATATGTAAAATCCCTTTACGGCATAAAAAACAATGCTTAGTTCATGACCCTACAATGCAGCCATTACAACTCATGAAATTAGTCAACAACAAACTCCTACCGCTAAGCACACACAAATACATACATAAATATTCATAAAATGGCATATATTTGCAGAATTTGCACAAGATGCATTACAGAATTTTAGCACCGTGCAATGGTCCTATTCTATCCCATTCACATTGTGCATCACTGATCCAGAGCTAGAAACCATAATTTGCTACATGAGATGACAGCTGGTTGATGGGATTTGTGTTAGAAACAAGGTGAGTACTGACAGAATGTCTTATTTTAACATCCCTATGATAGTTTCTGAATGCATCTGGAAGTGTTTGAATGTCATTTACAAGAATACTGAGCTGATGGTTAATGGACTGTTGTGCTAAAAATGGATTGCCGGCCAAAAATGGATGGTTTTTGGATTGCCGGTCTGGTGATATTCATATTCGAGTTTATGGTCCATTTCAAAATTTCTTCGAAAGTATATGACTGATAGAAAAGTGTAAGTGAGTGCACATATATGTATTTATTTATAGCCAGCTAATTACTAACAACCAGCTATATAAACAGTTGGATGAGCTTGGACTAACTAGTGATCAGCTTGGATCAGCTAATGACCAACTCTGACTAGCTAAATGACCAGTTTGGACCAGTTTTGGACTAGTGTTCATCTTGGACCAGATGATGACCAGCTTTGGCAAGCTAATCACTAGCTAATGACCAGCTATATAAACAGTTGGACCAGTCTGGACTAACTAATGATCTGCTTGGGTCAGCTAATGACCAACTTTGCCTAGCTAAATGACCAGTTTGGACCAGTACTGAATGAATGATCATCTTGAACCAGATGAAATGCTTAGGAAAGCTATTCACTAGCTTTATCCAGCTAATTACTAGCTAATGACCAGCTATATAAACAGCTGGACCAGCTTGTACTAAGTAGTGTTCAGTTAAGATCAGCTAATGACCAACTTTGCTAAATTACCAGTTTGGACCAGTTTTGGACTAATGACCAACTTTAACTAGCTAAATGACCAGTTCGGACCAGTTTTAGACTAATGATTAGCTTGGACCAGATGATGACCAGCTTTGGCAGGCTAATTACTAGTTTTAGTCAGCTAATTACTAGCTAATGGCCAGCTATATAAACATTTGGACCAGCTTGGACTAACTAGTTATCAGATTGGATTAGCAAGTGACTAGTCTAGCTAAATGACCAGTTTGGACTAATGATCAGCTTGGACCAAAAAGTTAATCCCTAGCTTTGGCCAGCTAATGACCAGCTATATAAACAGTTGGACACATCTGGCCTAACTAGTGATCAGCTTGGATCAGCTAATGACCAACACTGACTAGCTACTAGCTTGACTAATTTCCTAAATTTCAAGGTCACTTCTTAGACCTATTTAAAGTTATTAAGTGCTGTTTTTAAGCACAATTCGTAAATAAATTGTATTCTGAAGCACAGTATAAAAAAAGTTAAGAACACTTATTGATAACTCCAAGTTATTGGTGATAATCTGGCACCTGGTGCTAATTTCCTTATGTGCCAAACCCTATTTAACTAGCAGCATTCCTCCGACTTTTAAAAAAATTGCAAGACAGCAGGCCCCGCTAAGGTGACTGAAACCTTGTGACAGGAGGTTGTCCAGATGAAGGCCAAAGCGATCACCCTTTAGGCCACTGCAAGAGAAGCTGGTCATCCCAAATCTGTGATTTCTCAAATATTACAGGTTTACTATGACGCAAATGCATTCAAGTCCCCGAAAAAAGGCTGATCGTCCATGCAAGACAAATGCACAAGAAGACATGATAATATAGAGACTCTCAATGGGGAATTGGTTCAACACTGCAGCTGGAATTGCTTGCCAGTTCAGCCCTGAACAGGGGTAAGAATTCAGTATTTATAGACTGTTCTCTAATTTTATTCTCCACTGTATATATATCAGTATATAAAGCAAGGCAAGACCTTGGAGTTCCTATTACTATGCTTGACCAGCTGTGCTACATAAACATGTGATTTAATAAAGTAACAGGATGTTATCAGTTCTTCACCCACATCATGAATCTCATCAGCAGTCTATTTGCAGTCTATATTATTTTAAGTAGAGTATAAGTTAGTTTCATTTTCTAGAAACATACTGTTGACAGAGACCCACAAAAAGTCATTTAATGTGACACACATACGCACGACTCCCCAGTCCAAATGATCCCAGAACATGAATTTAAATTACAGTCCATATTAGAGTTTTTTATACTTGCTTGGGGCAAAAAATATCCCAAAACAGTCATAGACCCTCGTTTGCATTTTTTTCTCCAGGGAAATCTCTTTCCGCCTGTTGTCAGCGAGACATTTACAAGAAAGTTATTGCACATAAAATGTGTGTATAGTTTTTATACTGTGCATTTTATTAGACAGCTAGCTATCTCTCAGGTTACCTGGACTGGTAAATTGCACTCTATCACAGGAGCAATATCACCATCTCTTACATTTCTATATGTCTGAGAAATAAAGTGTGGCTATTTTTGTAATAACTGTAGTATGACAAAGCGCAGAATATCAATAAAAGGACCAACAGAAATGTTAAAATGATGCCTAGACCTTTGACTGCTGCTCTACAAATCTTCAGCAGAGTAAAAACACTCTAGATAGCCAAATTTAACTTGCTTCAGGTCCTCACATAGTCAGTTTAGGTGATGTCGCTTGTGACAAATTTAAATTCCCACAAGGCCTCGAACTGAAACAGACTGAACGAAGAGTGAGTGAAGTCTGCTCAGGTAAAATGAAGTTCAATGAAGCAGAATTGTATGAGAAATGGGTGGGATGGACATTTCAGCAGGGGAAAAAGAAAGTGAGAAAAAGTCATTCCTGACAGAACTTCCTCAAACCTAAGCGGGGTTGAAGTAATTTACAGCAGATTAACCACACTATTCAGTTTAATGTCATGCTGGGTCTGCGCAGTCATAAAGAGGTGAACGAGAGAGATTGAATGAGAAAATGTAAATAAAAAAAGACAAGAATGGCAGGTGAAAGAGAGGAAAACAGCTTCTTAATCAGCTTTTGCATGTTGATAATGTGCATCTGTCTGTGAGTAAGAAGGATATGAGAAGTGAAAGGCAAGACAGGGGAGAGATGAAGAGACAGATTTATAGCGAAACCAAGTGAGACAGTGAGAGAGAGAATGAGAAAGAGAGATTCCTTCAGCAGTCTCTCCAGGGTAATGTACTGTGATTGAGGGTAAACGTGCTTAGGGTAAACACATTGATGTTTAAAGTCTTCCTTTCTCTCTTTCTCTCTATGTTCACAGTGCCCTGAGATTTCTCTTGAAAGCCCTCTGATAATTTTTATACAACATACTGATCTGCCATGCAAAAGCATCTTTTGCTTCTACATCTTACATGCATTTAACGTCAGAAAGCCTAAAATAATTGCATCTCAATGAATATAATTATTAGGGTTGTGTACCTTTCAGAATTGAATTGAGAGTGCCTTTTAAATACTATTTTTTTTACAGTTTAAAATGAGGTGGCAAACAGGATGCAAGATCCACATACAGCAATGGTATGTTTTGACTGTATGATTTTGAAATCCATCTTTTTACACTGAGGACAACTGAGGGACTCATATGCAAC
>NPDK01184693.1:1428-16139 GCA_013461565.1 Labeo gonius
TGTGAAAAATGAGTAGACCCAGAGTTGGAGCCGAAGTTGGGGCTGCGAACGGCGTGCTGTTATTATTGTGGTTATTCCTGGCTACGTGAGCGTGGGTAAAAACGCTCGCTACTCTTACGCTCCGTTATTCTTAGTCCTTGAGGAGATATATAGATATATGGAAAGGGCAGGGGGTGACGGGGGAGTGGATGGTTTGGAATGTGTCATTGGATAGTCTGGATGAGTTGCCCTCCGTGCCAGTGTAAACCTCCTCCGCTCCGCTGTAAAACCTCCTTTCCTCTCCTCTCATTATTGTCTGCTTATTCAAGAGTGGTTTCATCTGTGTGTGAGATAGCTGCAGAGCAACAAGAGCTTTTTTCTTTCTGTATGTCCGGATTGTCACTCTCGGCAGAGGGTGAATTGTGCAATGATTGGAGCCGTGTGTGTGTGTGTTTGGGGGGCGGTTCTATTCTGCCTGGGGGGGTTTCTCAGTCTGTGCCCTCCATGGTGGTAGCAGACTGCTTTTACACTACCAGCTGTTCCGAAAACCTGCAGTGATTTTCTCTTTCTTTCTGCCTGTCTCTCACGCTAAAGATTATCCAATCATCTCTGGTGTCACTCACACATGCGATTCTGCTGCTTTTTGATGTGTAGAAACCAGCTGCCGAGTCGGAAAAGTCAAATTTATTTATTTATTTGAGTTCTGAGCAAACCTGTTTCCATGATGATCTTGTGTTCCATGGGTTGCAGAACAAATGTGACCCTGGAGCACAAAACCAGTCTTAAGTAGCATGGGTATATTCGTAGCAATAGCCAAAAATACATTGAATGGGTCAAAATGATTGATTTTTCTTTTATGCCAAAATCATTAGGGTATTAAGTAGAGATCGTGTTCCATAAAGATATTTTGTAAATTTTCTACCATATGTCAAAACATACTTTTTGATTAGTAATATGCATTGCTAACAACTTCTTGGACATCTTTAAAGGCGATTTCCAGTATTTTGATTTTTCTGCACCCTCAGATTTTCCCACATTTTCAAATAGTTGTATCTTGGCCTAATATCATCCTATCCTAACAAACCATACATCAATTGAAAGCTTATTTATCAGCTTTCAGATGATGTATAATTCTCAATTTCAAAAAATTGACCAGGGTGGTCCAGGGTCACATATTATGCCTTGTCTTTAATTGGAAGATGTTGGACTTCAATTCATGTACATTTCGCTGTATAAAAATGTAGAACATAAAGCAACAGGAATGTATATGCCCAGAATTGCAAGGTACTGTAATTGTATTTTAAAAAAGAACTCATAATTGTCTACCACTGACTACTGAAACCCTTGGTAACTCAGGTTTCCCTAGTTGTAATTCCAATTTCAGAGGACCTTCAAGTCAGCGTTTAATATTTAGGATATCTTGGACATATAGGACTTATAGGTCAGAAATTGATGACAGTATTATTACTGAGGTTTTACATAAATATGTGGATCATAATGTGGATCAAATATATGTGTCAAATATAATATGTGTAAAATCTTGTTATAAGAATTTGACTGTAAATTCTGATTGGATGAGCCATGTTCAAACCCACTATAGAATTCTTATAATTGCACAGCTGTGGCTGAACGTTCTATATTGTTGCACATTCTATATTAAATTATGTTGCTTGGTTACCGTAAACAGTTTGATTTAGAACTATTTTTTTAAAATAATATATCTTTAAAGTCCCCATGAAATCAAAATTGACCTTTTTTTGGCTTTTATTATGAATACATTAACCTTAAGGTTATCTATAAGCTAGTGTGCTTCAAAACAATGACAAAATTCCCATTTAGAAGATATAAGCATTCAAAACTCACTTACGGACTCTAACTTCCACTAATATGGATCAATGATTTTGATGACACTTAAGATTCTCATCAAACTTTCTGTCCAATCAAATGCTTTCTAGAATCCGAAGCATCCTGCCCCTACGCTATAAGTGAAATTGTTTATTTGTATTTATATTTGTATTTTCTGTACAATGAATGGCATGGGGATAGGGGATGGGGAATGATTCAGAAAGTGTAAATATGCTTTCCATTGAAGTCTGGTTTCGTGTTGTGTCACGCAAACCGCCGTAGCATGCACACAGTCTGCTCCAGTCCAGAGACACAGATAGCATGGAGCTGATAATATGCGCAAGTCAGCGCAGACCACAAAATGTATCAGACCCATTAGAATCCTACACAGAATGCTATTTTATATATTGATAATGCGATATGGATGAGTTTGTGGCTGTCATACGGTGTCACCTCGGCTTTATCCAGCTCAACGGCTCTGGCTCAAGCCGTGATGTAAACGAAACGCTATTGGCTATTGAAAAAAGGGGGCGGGACTGCCATATATATCCCACCCTGTCTTCTTGTTTCAGTTGAAATTACGTCAAAACATAGAATAATGTTACGTGTTTCAAAGCACTTCAGTGGACCTTTAACACAAGACAAACTTATCAATAAGTCACGTTTCAGATGCAAAGATGTGTTCTGTTTGAATAGCCAGTTAGAACCTGGAGTAAATATTTGCACGTATAGAGCGACAGGACAAGATCGCTGAGAGGAAAATCACAAGCAATAGCAAGTCAGATTTACATCTATAATTATGAAGGTGGGGAAAAAATTAAATAAAAATAATCGTTCATTAATCGTAATTGAGGTAAAATGTTCAATTAATTGAGATTTTGATTTTAGGTCATATCATCCAGCCCTAGTTCAGGTAGTTTTCAGTGATTTTTATCATGAAAAGACCACTTTGTAGTTGAGGACCACTATAATTATTCTAAATTATTTCCATGGCTTCAATAGGCCTTGTATGTATAAATAGCTAGTTTTATAAATGATGTAATACCGAATACCTCAAGTTAAAATATTTACAGCAACACCGTTTAATAGATTTTTATGATGTTTGAGATGGAACACAGGAACATGAAAATAGTGTTTTATTTGATGTGAACATAATGGTTATATGTCCCCTGAGTTTAATAGCAATTACACGCAAACTGAGAGTCAAGTGGAATAAAAATTACAGTGGTTTGCAAAAGCTCATTAATCATGTTTTAAAAGCATCACACATGCCAATGGAGAATGTAAATGTATCCTGTAGTTTTGATATGGAACCTTTACTGACCCACCGTTTTTTTTTGTTGTTGTTGTTTGTATGTTCGTTTTGTGCTTGGCTGTGAGAGGTCATGATAGAGGGCATGACAAAAGTAAAGAGCACAGGGTAAGATCACTCCTTCATGATTTGAAACCAAGATGACCAAGAATTTCTTTCATTGGCCCTAGAAAAATATTCCTATCAAACAACCATACTCTTAACCATTATATGTATAAAACCAGGCCACCAAATGGCATTTTCCATTCAAAGTCTGGTATGGAATATTCCAACCAAGGCTGTGAGGGATAGAGGTTTATACAGTATGGCATTTGCTGGTTTAATCAGGTCTTTAGCTAGTCTCCCTGCCTGACCAAGCTGGTGTTCATCTGGTTTAGCTGGTGGACCATAATCCATAATTTAACAAGCACATGAAAACCCTTTAAAACCAGTCTGAGAGGCCAGTAAACCATCTTAGTTTTCAAAACAACTGCATTTCTCTCCTTTATGGCCTATTTTTGTCTGCATCAAATTAAATATTGCTCTAATCTATGCTGTAAAAAACCAATGCCAAAAAATGCCATTTTCAGTTTAACGTTCACAAAATATTATGACTCTTAAAGTGGATGAAAACAAGACTGTGAAGGATTGAATTGAGTTCATTATAACATATGCTGGTTTAATCTAGTCTAGCTAGTCTTACCACCTGTCCAAGGTGGTGTTCATCTGCTTTAGTTGGTTGACCATCTGGTCTTCCAGCATAACCGAATTTAATAAGTGCTTGGAAACCCTCTAAATCCAACCTGACTAGACTGGGAGACCAGTTTAGACCAGTAAACCAGTGTAGTTTTCAGAACAATTGTATTTCTATCACTCACAGCCTATTTTTGTTTTGCGTCAAATTATATATTGCTCAAATCTACGCTGTAAAACCAATGCCACTAAATGCTGTTTTCAGTTTAATGTTTATGGAATATTCTGACTCATAAAGTGGATGAAAACGAGGCTGTGAGGGATAGACGTATACTAGTTTAATCTGGTCTAGCTAGTCTTCCTGCTTGGCCAAGGTAGTGTTCATCTGGTTCAGCCGGATGGCAATCAAGTTTCTGAACTTTGGAGTTTAACAAGCGCCCAACAACCCTCTAAAGCCAGCCTGACTAGGCTGAGAGACAGGTTTAGACCAGAAAACCAGCTTGGGTTTAGTATGACTGTATCTCTGTCTTTCACAGACTTTTTTGCGGCAAATTAAATTTCTCAAATCTACACCGTAAAATCAAGACCACTAAGTGGTGTTTAACGTTTACAGAATGTTCTGACTCATAAAGTTGATGAAAACAAGGCTGTGAAAGATGGAAGTCTGTTTGTTATGACAGGCTGGTTAAATCTGGTCTAACTAATGTTCCTGCCTGGCCAGGGGGGTGTTTATCTGGTTTAGCTGGTCACCAGTCAAGTCTCCAACCTTTGGGTTTAACAAGCACCCAACAGTCCTCTAAAACCAGCCTGAATATGCTGGGAGACCAACTTAGACCAGAAAACCAGCCTAGTTCTCAGAACAACTGAATTTCTGTCCCTCACAGACTATCTTTTGTTCACGTCAAGGTAAATTTAGCTCAAATCTACATTGTAAAACCAAGGCCACTAAATGCCGGTTTCAGTTTTAATGTTCTGGTCTAGCTAGTCTTCCTGCCTGGCCAAGGTAGTGTTCATCTGGTTTAGTTGGTTGACCATCTGGTCTCCCAGCATAACCAAATTTAACAAGCACTTGGAAACCCCTTAAAACCAGCCTGACTAGGCTGGGACACCAGTTTAGACCACTAAACCAGCAACTGAATTTCTATCCCTCACAGCCTATTTTTGTTTGCATCAAATTAAATATTGCTCAAATATACACTGTAGAACCAAGGCTACTAAATGCCATTTTAAGTTTAATGTTTATAGAATATTCTGACTCATAAAGTGGATGAAAACAAGGCTGTGAGGGATAGACGTATACTAGTTTAATCTGGTCTAGCTAGTCTTCCTGCTTGGCCAAGCAGGTGTTCTGCCTAACCAAACTTAACAAGCACTTGGGAGAGCAGTTTAGACCAGTAAACCAGCGTAGTTTTTAGAACAACTGTATTTCTACATGTCACTGCCTATTTTTGTTTGCGTCAAATGAAATATTGCTCAAATCTACGCTGTAAAACCAAGGCCAATCAATGCTGTTTTTAGTTAAACGTCTATGGAATATTTTGACTCATAAGCAGGAATTAGACTTAAACTGGTTTAATCTGGTCTAGCTAGTCTTCCTGCATGGCCAAGTTGGTGTTCATCTGGTTTAGCAAGCAAGTCTCTGAACTTTGCGTTTAACAAGCACCTAACAACCCTCTAGAACCAGCCTGACAAGGCTGGGAGACCATCTTAAGTTTGGTATGACTGTATTTCTATCCTTCATAGCCCAATTTTTGTTTGTGTCAAATTAAATATGGCTAAAGTCTACGCTGTGAGCCACCTTAGGTAGACCCATCCACATGCATTTCCAATAAATACTAAGAGTGTGCCAACGAGGGAGGAAGATTGCAGGACTTGGACTGAGAAATGGAAGGAATAAGAGGCCTTGGAGATCTGCTACCGAAGGAGGAGAAGAAGAAATGGAGGGAGGGGTTGGGATTTGATCAGTAGTATGGAGGGATGTGCCTCCAGAGAGAGAACCAAAGGAAATAAATGGATTTATTTTTCACAGTTGTCAAATATCCAATGCATAAATTACGAGTGTGTTAAGGGGATGGCTAATAACTCAGAGCAAACATAAAACACATTTAGTTAGATGACAGTTTAGTTAATTCTGGGATGCGCGTCTGCACGGTCATAATTGTTTCATTATTTCATTGGAGGCGAGGCGCATCTCGGTCAGCGGGGATTTTCGAGCTGTAAAAAAAAAGGAGAACGATTCCGAATCTCTCCTTTGAAAAGCATCCCTCTTTTGAGCGCTCTCGCCTTCCAATGTATCCTCCGCTTTAATATCTTTTTGAATAGGTGGAAATGCGTGCACTAGCCTTGTGTGCCTAGCAGCCGAGATGATTGCAAATTCATTTAGAGGTGCCTATCACACAAAGATGCGGGGATGGAGGGAGAGATGGAGGGGGTGGGGTGCAGAGAGATGATGCCTTGGGTTTTTTAAAGCACATTTGTATTCATGTCATGGAGGAGGAGAGCGAAGAGAACGAGAGAGGAGGCGGCTACCTTAGCGTGACAGACGTTAGGAGGAGGCTAGCCAGATTAGCATGACAGGCGCTAGCAGAATGCCAAACGTCTGGTTCAGGTCGAGTGCTGATGTCACCGCCGACCGTTCTCCGATGTAAAGTGGAGCAAATCCACTCGGAACACTGTGTCAGAACTCGGACGTAAATAATTCAATCAGAGCTGGGCGCTGTCACCGGCTAGCTGCGGCAGTCACGCTTTTTTGGACCGAACTTGGTGATAATCGTCAGTTATATAATAAAATATTACGCTTATGTAATATACGTAAGATAAAATGCTAAAAACACACTTCAGTAGCATCACTGGGCCACTTTACCACAACTAGCAGTCTGAGAAATGCATTGTGGGAATATGTTGATTATCATGGACGTTGTGGGTGTTCAGAGCATTCTGGTATTTGTGTATAAGCTCAGTATGAGAGATTGCAATGGAGACGTCATTTATTGTGGTTTGATGCTCTGGTCACAGCATCCTCATCTAACGAGTATTCTCTCTCTCTTTCTCTCACTCTCAGCTCCCCCCACAGCCTCCTGTAAATCACAGCTTTTGCTACGCTCCACTAGTGACACAGGACATGCTCGCACACTCCAACGACCGATTACATCAGGCGATTCACACACACACACACACACACACACACAAACACAGTGAAACCAAACTACTGATTTAAGGAAGAAAAAGCATCAAGTCTCTGTCTGTCTGTCTCTTTAAATGGTTCTCACTCATTTTCTTCTGCCTCTTTCTTGGTTTCTGTTGCTGTCTGCTGTCTCCGATATTTGCCATTCCTGTTTGTCTCACACTCTTTCTCCTTTTCTCTTTTCCCTCTTGTCTTTCTCAATTTCTTCCTCTCTCTCTCCATCTGGGTCTCTTTTCCCCTCTCTGCCTGTCTCACTCTCTTTCATCCTCTCTATTTTCCTTTCCTGTTTGTCTCACTCTCGTTTCCTGTCTATCTGTCTCATTCTAGTGTTCCTTGCCCAATTTCTTCTCTGTTAGTATCAGTTTTATTTTCCAATAGTCTCACTCTCATTTTCTCCTCACGGCTTGTCTCACTCTCTTTTGCCCTCTCTGTTGTCCTTTCCTGTCTGTCTCTCTTTCGTTTCCTCCCCGTCAGTCTCAATTTCTTTCTCCCTCTCTTTTACTACTGTCTCACTCTCATTTCCACTCCCGGTCTGTGTTTCTTTCTTTCATCTTCTTGATTTTCTTTCCTTTCTGTCACATTTCCTCCTCCTTTTCCCCCTTATTCTTTCCTGCCTGTCTCACTCTCATTTATTTCTTTCTGCCTGTCTTACTCTTACTTTCCCTGGTCTGGTCTGTCTCACTTTTTTTCACCCACTCTATTGTCTCTCTCTTTCGTTTCATCCTTGTCAGTCACAATTTCTTTCGCCCTCTATTTTCCTACTGTCTCTCTCTCATTTCCCCTCCCTGTCTGTCATTCTCTAGCCCTCTCTTCATCCTTTCCTTCCTTTCCTTTCTGTCTCATGCTTGTTTCCTCCATGTCTGTGTCATTCTTGTTTTCCTTCCCATTTTCCTCTGTGTTCTTTTCCCTCATCATTCTCATTTTTTAGTTTCTGTCTCACTCTCGTTTTTCCCTGTCTGTCTCATGTTTCCTCCATCTATCTCATTCTTGTTTACCTTCCTCCATCAATTTTTTTTTTCAACTGTCTCACTCTCATTTCCCCTCTCTGCCTGTCTTTCTTTCACCCTCTCGATTTCCTTTTCTTTCTGTCTCACGTTTGTTTCCTCCATGTCTGTCTCATTCTTGTTTTCCTTTTTTCCTCTGTACTCTTTTCCATCTGTCTCACTCTCATTTATCCCTTTTTGCCTGTCCCATTCTCACTTTTCCTCCTTGTATCTCTTGTATGTCTCATCTCATTCTTGTTTACCTTCCTTACTATCAGTCTTAGTTTTTCTTTTCCAACTCTCTCATTCTCATTCTCCTTGTCTGCCTGTCTCTCTGACTTTCTTCCTCCCTATTTTCCTTTTCTGTTTGTCTCACTTTAGTTTCCTTTCCTTGTCTCATTCTAGTTTTCCTTCCTATTTTCTTCTCTGTTAGTATCACTTTTCTTTTCGCTCTCTGTTGTCCTTTCCTGTCTGTCTCTTTTTTGTTTCCTCCCTGTCTGTCTCATTCTTGTTTTCCTTCTCTTTTCCCTCTTTTTCTTTTCCAACTGTCTCACTTTCATTTTTCCTTTCTGCTGGTCTCACGCTCACCTTCATTCCTTGTCTGTCTCACTCTCTTTTGTCCTCTCTATTGTCGTATCCTGTCTGTCTCTCTTTCATTTCCCCACTGTCAGTTTAAATTTCTTTCTCCCTCTTTTACTGCTGTCTCACTCTCATTTCCCTTCCCTGTCTGTCTTTCTTTTGTCTGCTCAGTTTCCTTTCCTTTCTGTCTCATGCTTGTTTCCTCCATGTCTGTCTTATTCTTGTTTTCCTTTCCTTTCCTCACTCTCACTCTTTTTTGCCGTCTCTGTTCTCCTTTCCTGTCTGTCTCTCTTTCATTTCCTTCCTGTCAGTCTCAATTTCTTTCGCCTTTTCTTTTCATACTGTCTCACTCTCATTTCCCCTCTCTGCCTGTCTTTCTTTTGCTCTCTCTCGATTTTCTTGCTTATTTCTTGCTTATGCTTATTTCCTCCCTGTCCATCTCATTCTTGTGTTCCTTCCTTCCCCCCCAATTATTCTTTTCCAACTGTCTCACTCTCATTTTTCCTTTCTGCCCGTCTCACTTTCATTTTTCCCTGTCTTACTCTTACTGTCCCTCCTTGTCTGTCACTTTTCTTTGCCCTCTCTATTTTCCTTTCTGCCTGTCTCACTCTCATTTTTCCTTTCTGCCTGTCTCACTCTAATTTTTCCCTGTCTCACTCTCACTTTCTCTCCTTTTTTGCCTTCTCTATTTTCCTTTCTGCCTGTCTCACTCTAATTTTTCCCTGTCTCACTCTCACTTTCTCTCCTTTTTTGCCTTCTCTATTTTCCTTTCTGCCTGTCTCGCTCTCATTTTTCATCTGTCTCACTCTCACTTTTCCTCCTTGTCTGTCTCACTCACCTTCCTCCCTTCAGTCTGAATTATCCTTTTCCAACCATCTCACTCTCTTTCTCCTTCTCTGCCTGTCTCACTCTCATCTTTTCCTGTCTTCTCACTCTCAATTTGCCTCTCTGTCTCTCACCTTCTTTCTCTTCTGTCATTTCCCGTCTCCCTCTCTCTATTCCTCCTCCCTTTCATCTTCCTCTCTACGTCTGTCTTATTCTCTCCCTCTCTTCCTCCCTCCCTGTGTATCCTCCTCTCTGTTTTTTCCCCATGCCACTCTCATTTACCCTCTGTCAATTTCCCTCCCTCTTTACCTCGTTTCTCTCTTTTTCCCTCTTTGTTTGTCTCACTCTCATTTTCCCTCCCTCTTGTTTTCTCCCTGTCTATCTCCCACTCTTTAGCTCCTTTTCTTTCTCCCTCCCTGCCCGTCTCACTCGTTCTTTCCCTCTCTCTTTTCCATCCCTGTCTCTTCGGCTCTGCCGCCCACACTGGGCTCATCATTGATGCGTTTAGCAGCACCGCTGAGCAAGAGACGCAGGCCATCGATTGGCTGCGTAATCGACATGGATTTTTGCCCAAAGTGGTGAAAAATATGCCATGGCTATAGCCAAGCAATTTCTCCAGGCTTCTCCAGCCAGGAAGGAAAAAGACCCCAGCAGCTCTATAATTGATATGGAGATCAATTTTCCTGCTTTGGACTGTACAGTCTTTCACTGACCGGCCCAGTCAACCATGCGGCTTGTGGCTTCTGTCATGATGGAAGGCAGATGAAATGGTGGGAAGAGGATGGGGGGTAACATATCCTAGTGACATTGTGGCTGATCACTATATACGCTGCTGTGTTTATGCTCCAGAGGTTTGGATGACGAGGGACCAGTTTTCATTAGCGTATGCCAACCAGCCGTCCTGTGAACGGCATATGCTGGCAACAATCTTCGTTTGTCCCTGGTGTTCATACCTCTCTCGTTTTCCTTCTCTTCCCTTCGCTTTCTCCTTAATAACTTCACCATCTGTCTCTGAGACTGCAGAAGTCATTCAGGTCCAGTTTCAGGAGAAACAAGCCTTGTCCTGACTGTCTGCGTCTTCCCCATTAAGACCAGAGGCCCTCTGCTACAAGCCAGACATGCTGCATTGGCTGCCATCTTGGCTCAAGTCATGGCCACTCCACCTGGAGCCATTTTGGCTCCGGTTACAGTAGTCAGACCAGAACATCCAAACATAAGCACTCAAATCCAAAGGTCCGGGATATTACTACTCTGTGCTTTGCACCGATTGGCAGAGGGCTCCCTGAAGGGCCAGTGACATCAGGTGATTGGAGGTGGTGAGCCATCTTGGCTCTCGTCTCAGTGGCTAAACCGCAACCATTTTGGAACCCGTTCTGGAAACAACCGTTGCTCATTCGGATTTCTGTGTTGAACAGTACAAAACGAACAGATTCCAATGTGTGTGTGCTAACAGTGGACTCGTTTCAAAAAGCATAGACTGAGGTTTCCTAGAAGGAATAAAAGAGAAAGAAATTAGTTTAGGGATGGTGAGGCAGAGAAAATTTGAGAAAAAGAGAGATCACTTATCTTCTAAGCAGATCACCTCCCTGGACCGCGAGTGAAAAGTGTTGTTGCCATGGTGTCGCTGGTTGCACGTTTCCGCGGACACTGTGTAATCATCAGCGATATGCCAACACCTCCACCTTCCCCTCCCTTTGCATCTCTTTTCCTCTTTTCTTCTCTAAATCTTCCAGATTCCCCTCTACCTTCCCTCCTATATAAACAACATTAAATCAAAACTGACTCACTTTACCTTCTTAATAAATGTCTCTGGTCTTCTTGTACATATTTCAACCATGAACTGTAAAGTCATGATCTTACATAATTAAATTTTTAAATAATAATACTAATGTTCAGCAAAATAATATTAGCCAATAACAACATAGCCTTTTTTTCACAGTCCAATCAAACCTCTTAGGATAAAACCAAATTCACATTGACTATTTTATCGATGAGCAAAGAAGATCAAACGCCTTGTACAAAAAAAGGTAAATAGGCCGATTTTGAAGTTGGAGGAGAAAATGAGAGTTTTTCGACATACTCTAACTGTCATGAACCGGAATAGACAGAGTAGACAAGAAGAGCATTTCAGGTTAAAAAGGATATAAATTGTACTTTTTTTTTAGAAAATAACCAATGGTTTCGCTAGATAAGACCATTCTTTCTCAGCTCGGATCGTTTAGAACCATTTGAAGCATTTAAACTAGAGTTGTCAAAAGGTACCGGGTTTGGTACTTTCGGTACTGAAATTTTAAAAACGTCCATTTCCCACTCACATTTGAGCGCTGTTGAGACGATTTTTAAACATCGCTGATTGGCCATAGTGTTCACGCGCTCAACAAACATGACTGTGATTGGCTACAATGATAAGCGCTTCACACATAAGCAAAATGGGAGCGTTTGAAAGCCATGTGTGTAAGTGGATCCCTAATACATCTGCATATAGACGAATCCACTGACAGACGCGGCTTCAACCGTGGCTTCAGATGCGGCTTCAAACGCTCCCGTTGTGCTTATGTGTGAAGTGTGAAGCGCTTATCATTGTAGCCAATCACAGTCATGTCTGTTGAGCGGTAAATGGACGTTTTTAAAATTTCAGTACCGAAAGTACCGAACCCGGTACCTTTTGACAACCCCAATTTAAACTGCGGAAGTTCAAACTCAGGGGCACCATTGAAGTCCACTATATGGAGAGTATTCCTGAAATGTTTTCCTCAAAGAAACGTGATTTCTTATGACTGAAGAGAGAAAAACATGAACATCTTGGATGACAAGGGTGTGAGTAAATTTTAGGGAAGTGAACTTCTCTTTAACCTCCTCCAAAAAAGCATTAAATCACTGCCTCCAAACTCTTGAACAGTGGTGTAGATTTCAGCCATCTTGAATGCTGTATTGACCAACCTGCATTCAGCACTAAAAATTTAATTTATGCCTTTTTGCCTTTAAGTCTCTCAGTTTTCCTTCTGTACAACTCTTATTCTTTCTTCCTCATCCTCCCTTTTTAGTAGGATCCTTACCATCTAAGAGAGACTCATCTCAACAGATACTTGATTACAATCAACAGATTGCCTTAGTAGTATCAAACACTCATCAGTACATATTAGAGTAAAAAGAGGGAGAAGGACTTGATTGATAAAAGGCTCCTCTCAAATAGGGTTTGTGTTATTGTAAAAGAACAAGTATCCTTCTATTGTCATCACAGATTCAAGCAGGTTTTAGTCTTGTGTTGACATACTCATACTAATGTCAAGGGCTTTTCTGAGAGCCGATGCCATAAATGAAGGTTTGTACCTTTAGCCCAATGACTAGTTCATTGATTGTTCGTTGAACATCTACTTTAATATTACATTGAAACAAGGCGAGATATTTTAACCCCGAAATCCAAATGTATGCATTTTTTAAAGTTGCAATATAAGCAGACTTTTGCCAATAGCCAGATGCCTGGCTATGTCTAACTATTAGGTCAGTGACTGTAAAGGCTAGCTAGGTTTCTGATGATTTCAGTAACTCAATATTGCATCACCAACTAGACAGGACTATCTAAAAACAGTTTAATAATCTTATTTGTAGACCAAAATGATCCAGTACTACATTATAATGGTGAGTCATTGTATATTTACAAAGTATCTCAGCTGGTTCAACTTCAAAAAGAAACATTTGCAGCTTCTTGTGGTTGAGTTAAATGTGATTCAGGGATTTACTGAGCTTCCCAGAACAGACGTTGTGAATGAAAAATTGTCAGTTGCGTTTTTTGACAAAGTGGCTACAAACTTGAAAGCTTGAAGTGCGTGATGTTCGTCAGTGAAGCTAAAATGCTCATAGTGCTTGATAGTGTTTCAAGAGGTCAGCAGATACCTGTACATATACTAAAATGAATCAAATTAACACATATCATGGCAAGTAACTGCCATGTGGTACAGAGGAATAAACACTGAGTGGTTCGTGAACATTGGGTTCGTTTATGTCGTTCCAGTTCACCCTGTGTGTCTTTCTTTTTCGCTTAAAGCGCCATTTTTACTTGCCGTGCTCAGCCACCATGCTTCTCCGGCAGTGACAGAAATCCAATTTCAGCACGTCTCTAGGAAAGAATCCCTCCGGCTGACGAGAGCGATCGGAAGAGCTGGAGCGGTGGTCTCCATTTCCCCTCGTCGTCATCTTCCTCCTCCTTCTGTGTACCTCTATTTCAGGGTTCACATTTTTCCAAAAAGCTTAGTTGCTGTACTTCTGTTAGACTGCTTGTGCGAGAATTATATTTTTTATGGCTGAATGGCTTGTTCCTTTATGTATCATTCCATTCACATTAAATTCAGTGTCAGTGGATTCATTGCAAATGGATTTGTGAGTGATTTGAGGTTGAATTTCAGTACATTTTCATGATACATTTTTCTTCTGGATTCTGAAAAAAAACAACTGAGAATTGAATCAGATAAGCAGAAATATAATTAGTGTTATTTTTATTTTTTAATATATTCTATTAAAATATTTATTACTATTTTGAAATTACCTTTTTAATATTTTCAGCTTAAATTTTAATGAATTAAAAAAAAGTATATATATATATATTTTTCAAAATTTTAGTACCTAAAATGATTTATTTCAGGTAGTTGCCAAGGCAGTATTTTAAATTTTATTTATTTATTTATTTTTATGTTTAATTTTCTTTTATAGGACCCTATGATTTTCTCGATGTGGAAAACGCAGTAAACGAGTGGAATCGCAGAATCCAGTCAGAAAAATGGAATTTACTGTATAATGCGGAATGTCATGGAATTTGCCAAATTTTGGGTGAATAAATCAAAACAAGATATTTGCTTGTGTATGGGAATATTAAGCTGCAAAGATACTATTTAAATATGAATCCGGAATGTTCTGTGTGTCTGTGTGAATGAATGGCGCAGATGCGTAGATTTGTTTATTATACATGCATACTGAAGCGCGTGTGATGCTTGCAGTGTTTTCAGCCTCTTCTGTCTCAATATATAAGTACATGAACATATAAACATCATCTGTAGAACTGCTCCGAGAGTCACTTTGTGAGCATTTTACTGTTTCTTTTGAGAAAAACTATAGACATATCATATACAAGCAGAAACTTAAGTCTTCAGCAACTCGTCAAAATAAAAGTTTGGTTTAACTTGAAGAAACTGCGACAGTAATATATTAATGTAATGATAGTACTACTACTACGAATACAGTTATTATTAAAACATTATTTTTTAAGGAATATTTACCAGACAAATTATTTACCAGATTTTTTTTTTTACCAGAAAAATGTAAAAACACAACACAGTAT
>NPDK01184814.1:0-11808 GCA_013461565.1 Labeo gonius
TTTTTTCTTACTAAACCCTTACTTAAACAGTAGTGTACATTTACATTTTTTGGATGAACTATCCTTTCAAATAAACCAGTTGCATAGTGGAAAGGTTTATTCGAGGTTCAGAAGAGAATCAAAGTGACAGGGAAAGAGAGAAATGAATTGGAAAGGACAAAGAGCAGGTATGCCCGAAGCACAAGCACGCTATTTGTCGGAGTCCTACCTACGAGACTCGGACAGGTTGAATCTAATTAATATGTATTACACCCCTGTGTTATTAAACACTAATGCAATCTGTCTGTCTGCAATTATAAAAAGCTGGATCAGACCTGTGGTAGTTAACCTCAACCTTTGTCAGTGATCTATAGCATATTTACTTTCCCCCCTTCCCTTTATTTCTTTCTGCTTTCTTTTTTTGTATATTGTCTGCTCATTCACACTGAAAATTGTACAACATTCTTGTACTTTGAGATAAAACAGTGCAGCAAATGCTTGTTTATCAGGGTAATATTTCATTGCATGCTTAAAACAAAGCTTTTAGCACTGTGTGTATATCACACCCACTTAAGATGCAGCCAATAAGGCGACATTACTCTGGCCTCCCAGAATGTCTAGCGTTAATGTTCCTTCAACACCCCTGCTCTCATCTAACACCTCATTTAGTTTTGGGGTACGTAATGACCTCTTTTGTATTCTTGCTTTTTTAAGTCTTATCTCCTCCCAAGAGTCTCATCCAGGGCGTTTATTATCTCTAATCTGGACCCTTGTTATCTAGATTCATGTTTGCGTATATTGTGAGTGTGGTTTGGAATTAGTCTCATTACTCAGTTTGCTTTGATTTTCATTTTGATAGTGGGTTTGTGATTATAGAACAAAACTTCAAACCTGCGCTCTATTTAACTTTGCTCTGTTTGAGTTTAGATGATGCCCTACCTTTGGTTAGTTTTCCCCCTTTGTCATCTAAATCCTCCACTCCTAAATTGGAAGTGGCTTAATTAGCACTGCAAAGACAACAAGTCGTTGAGGCGTTCCCTGACGATTAACTTGAAGTGACAGTGTGTGCTTGTGTGTGCTGTTCTATGTTTAAGGGAGATGTCAGACCGAACGAGACACGGGAAGAGGTGCAACAATGAGAGAGAACACAGAGTGAGATAACACAATGTGAAAGAAAAAAAAAACACAGTGTGCTGGGTTGAAGAGTTATTTATCAATATGCTAAGTACCAGTCAAACTGTTTAAAGAAGAGATGTTAAGAGAATGTTTTAGGAAATTTGTAGGCAGATTATATAGATATATTCTGTGAAAGCCCATGGTTAAATTCATTAGACTTAGATCCTCCCGCGCTGTTCGGTGCTTTGGGTGACAAGTGACCTCAGTCCTGTTTAAACTGCTGCGGCAATTACGGCTTCATCCCAGGAAAGGTTGACGTCTTTGAGGTCTTCAGTAAATGTCCTTCACCATGTGATCTTTTGGAATCCTTGCTTCAGTTTCCTTTATTGCGGGTTTCAAAATATGGTCGTTTGTGGGAGCTTGGTTGGTGGCTGTCAGAGGACATGTCCGGTAAACTGCATCCAGTGCTCGATCGCGGTTTGTGCCAGTGGGCGAGTTGACTTCCGGAGGTGCACTTCTTCAATGGTCTCGATCTCGATGTGATCTTCAGGCATCGTTGTTGGAACATATTTGGGCGTCGGATGGTTTCGACTGTTATCTTCAATGCTTTGCAAGCATAAATTGCCTTTGGAATGACGATGGAATTGAGCAGCCATACCGTATGTCTCAAAGGGCGAAGGTGTTTGTGCAGCAGCTCAGGTACGAGGTGCAATAAAGTTCGCAGAATAGGTCGGTAGACTGGTGTGGGATGCCGTTCAGAGGGTCTCAGGGTGGACGCTGTCAAAAGCTGTGGTAAACTCTGTTTGATGAGGACGTATATTTACCGCAGGACTATCTGACACGGAATCTGGCTTGTTCTTCACGGAGCCGTGCATCGATGACCTGGCGCAGACGTCATAGAAAGACCATGCGGAGCACTTTCCCGGGCACTGACAGCAAGGTGATTCCTCACCATTTGTTGCAGTCTGAGATGCTGCCCTTCTTTGGGAAGCAGACAATGACTCCACATGTTGGGATATTTGGCTTGCACCCAACAAGCATTTAGTAAGTGTGTGAGTTCCCTGGCTACGTCTCTGCCTCTGTACTTGACCATCTCGGGCG
Organism: Labeo gonius; assembly: GCA_013461565.1. Lineage (NCBI taxonomy): Eukaryota > Metazoa > Chordata > Actinopteri > Cypriniformes > Cyprinidae > Labeo > Labeo gonius. The sequence goes on from NPDK01184814.1 coordinate 2,197, forward strand.
CAATTTCATCCAGCCCTGTGACATTTTTGTGTGCCCATCTCCACCAGCGTAATTGGCCTTACCTTGATGTCTAGGTCGTCTGCTGGCAGCATGTCATCTGGAAAGGAGGTCGGAGGTCTCAAACAGAGACGGCTGGTTTAGTGTCTACTTAAAGTGTTTAAATACACATATGCATCACAGAAGTAATAGAACTGATAATGCTCCAGGAAAGCCCATGGTTAAAATCATTAGATCACGTGATCTTGGGGCATCCTCGTTTCCGTTTCCATTTTTACAGGTTCCAAAATATGTGCGTTCGTAGGAGCCTGTTTGGCGGCTGTCGGAGAACACGTCCGGTTAATTGCAGCCGATGCTCAACCACGGTTTGCACCAGTTCACAGTTTGCACTTCTTCATTGTGTTATATGGACAAAAGCATCCAGCTATTGCTGTGGCTGAGACAATAAGCACTGGACTACAGCAATATATGGTTTATCAGTGTTCATCAAGCAATCTTGAGTATTTTCACGTATATTTATAATCCATTGCTATTCAGCATAGTTGTTTTTTTTACAGTATAGAATATATTTTCTGCCTCATTCTGCTCAGGACCAGTTCATAACCAGCTTATAACCAACTAAGGACCAGCTTAAACCAGCTCAAACCAGCTGCCATGCTTCAAAACATACCTGTTTTTATCAACAAAGAATTCTGTGGTAAGAATCCACATCAGTTGACAAAAGGAAGTTATTTCAAACCCTTGACTGATGCTGTGGAGTAAAAACAGGTTTAGAAATGCTTCTCATTGCAGTTTGTCACAAGGGAAGATATTCGGCTTGTGTTGCTTTTTTATAAAACGTTATAAGCGTGTAGACTCACAGAAACACAAACAGAGGCAACAAGAGAAATAAAACGAACAGAGGTTATTTAAACGTGAAACCAAAAAAAATTCACAATCGTGTACTGAACCGTGGATGTCATATCGAACCCTTTAATATACTATTGAGAGTTGTGGCATTGCTAATACAATTCCGGTGAATTAGGCCATAGGCAGGAAAACACCCTGGAGAGATGTCTAAAAACCAACAGTGTTTACTTTAATATCTTGCCAAGATGGACATTTTGACAGGCATGCTTGAATATACAGAGACATGAACAAGACTTAAGGTTTAGTCTTTGGTGTAAGGTGAAACAGAAAGACACAGCTGCTAATACCAAATGTTGGCTCCATGAGCTGGTGTGTTTCTAAGAGATGTTGACAGACTGGCAGCAGCTGGCATCTCATTTCACAGACCTCAGCCAATCACACAGTCACCTTCAACTTCTAAAAGTGCCAGCGGTCCTCTCAGGCACATGGGTTGGTAATGAGCTTTAACGTTCAAAGTAAGCTAAATAGGTAATGATGACATGAAAGAAGAGGAGAAAGATTGATGTGAGGATGTTAAAACATACATGAGAAGAGAAAAAAGAACCAGGAGATGATAGATGGCAAATGAGGGGGTGGAAAACTAATTTTTTACAAAAAAGGATGGAAAGTTTAATGAAAAAGAAGAAGGGGGGTAATATACTGTGCTGATATCGAGGCCAATTCATCTCTTTCTCTTTTGTTTCTCTTGCTGTGGCTTTGAAATAAGCAAGATTTTTCAATTTCCACATTGCATAGAATGATATAATGAAAGAGTCAGCCTGTCTGTCCCTGTGTTTATGCTTGTGTGAAAGAAACAGATGCAGATGTGATTATGTGGTTATCAAACCTGTTAGAGCTTTCACAGGTTTGACTTGACAGCAATACATAACAAAATAAGGGAGAAAGCATTTCTCATAGGGACAAACTCAACATGATTCAAGTCACTTCTCAGTATCCCCATAGCACATTTGGACAAGGTTAGTTTTCTGAATTATGCTTGAATTACAGTTTTTTTACAAATCGCATCTATGATTTCAGGTAATAATTCAGGATGTAGTTTTAGGAGTGTCTGGATGTTGGCATCATGAAACTCATTGAAAAAAATAAACATAAGCATGATATAATTAAAAAATTTGCATAATAATCAGATGTTTCCTATTGTTTTAATTCTCTTTTAATAACACATGGGTATTAAAAGGGTAAAGGGTAAAAATTTATAATAAAGAAATGCATCAGGCATTTTAATAGTAAACTGTAAAAATTGTTTCTCATTTAAAACAGTAAATGAGAAAATGTTGTGGTAAAAAAACATCATGCTCTAAAAAATATCCTGTTAAATTTACAGTGACAAAATCTGGCAGTTGTGGTTGCTAGAAATGTATGATATGATGACGTTGTTTGTGGTATTACAGGCTTTTTGCTTTTACAGCTTATGAATTTCATAGGTGGTGAAAAAGAAGAGTTCATTGTAAGTTGCCTGTCAGTAAAACATGCGTACAAACACAAAATGCCTTCAGGGTAACACTAATACAATAAACACTAAATAACATAAAATGCAATACAAAACATTTGTTTTAAGGTTTATTGACCTCCGTCAGCCACAGCGTAGATTTTTGTATCTTTTCTGTTGTGGTGCTGCCTTTCTCCTTCTCTGCCAGTCATCTTACTCCACTCATCCCAGTGCTCAGAGATGGGTTTGGTTTCTCTGAGGTCTTCTTTCTTTCTTGTGACCTTCTTTCCATCTTGTCATCGAAGGAGTCAGCAACATATATGTCATCCCCCTCGTCTCAGTGTTCAAAGGTGGCTTTGACATATTGGTGGACACTGAAAAAGGCAAAGAAAACATGGAGTGTCCGTTTTTGTCTGCTGTTCACCAATGTATATATGTCAGCCTACTCATCCCAACAGGCTTTACTGTTACAGGAGATCTTGAGATCTACAGGAGGCAGCAGGCACATTACATCTGACTGGCTCTCCATATTTCCAGCACAGTCTGTTTACTTGGTATCACACAAACCTGGGTGCCAGTCATTAAGCTGGTCACAATTAACTAAGCTTATTGGCAATTTAAATCATGTTGTCATCCAGTGTCACAGGAAGGCTTTCCAACAAATGTAAATATGGACTGTGTGAATAATATTTAGTGGATAGTATTTTTACAATAATATAGAAGATGGAGATATATTTGAACATTCTTTCCAAGCAATGCAGATGTTTTCCTCCATATTAGTCCAAAACATTAGTGTCACAGTCCATAGCTGCAGTTTCATAAACTGAGAATCATTAGTAAATTGCAGTATTTTAGTGACTATTACAGTTCTCTGTAAGTGTTATCATTTTAGCAGCTAACTGAAGACTTATTTATAATTCTTTCTTTGGAAATGGCTGAGACTGTGTGGGTGTATCATTGTAGCAATTTGTCTAATAATTTAATTTCCTCCACGCCCTCAAAATATCATCTGTGAATATCCATATCTACTCTGTTCACCTTTGCTGTTGCTGTCTTCATCTTCCTCTGTGTTAACAGTAAAATCATTCAAGTCAAGTCAAGGGAGTTTATCTTCAGAAGAAGAATGAAGAAAAGCAGTGTGTGAGGGCAAATGTAGAATGTAGTTGTTTTGACCTGTGTCTCTACAGCAAAATTCTCTTTCGTTCAGCCCTCTGCCAAAAACAGTATGCTACTGTCCATGATCCCTGTCAGCTGCATGCCTAATTCCAAGAGACCTAGTCACCCTTGCCAAAGGGCTATACAATCTCATCTATCTTTTGCTAGACAATTCTAGAAGCAGCACCTGAAAACTAGTTGAGTGTTTGGACTGATTTGAGCTGGGGCCTTAAACCAGTTCAAAAAATTATCTTCAGATCCTTTTTAAGAACTCAGATCTGAGAACATCATGATTTACCTTCTCCCATACCATTTCTTCTTTGTCAACACAAACTCAAGACATATAAAAAACTTCCTGACAAACTCTTTGTTGTGTTATTCAGAAACATGTTCACCTTCCTCACCTGTAGCAACCTGCTTAACTCCATTAATCAGATTGTAATACGCTAAAGACATCCTCAATTACTTTTCTCCTTTGTAGAACACATTGCAGCAACTTCTCAAACTTTCTGCTTCACACTTCACAACGTCTGGAAAATTACGCCTTTATTTCACTTTATTCCAGAGTTCAGACTCAAGACGCTTTGTGGTCATACTGGTGACACTCACGCTTTGCTCAAAACAAGCTTATGCCACACTTCTGCTTGTTTGTCTTGTTTCCTTCTCTCATGCTTCACCTCATATCACCTCTACACCTACTGCTACTGGCCTGGCTGATAATGGCATACTCATCTACCTCTCGTGTTTAGAAAGAAACTTCTTTTCTTAAGTGTCAGTGCACACTCATCAGAACAACTCACTCTCCAGTTACGTTAAGCATGAAGGTTTAAGACACCCTTCAGATTAATCTACTTTAGGACCCACATTAATTAATATAAAAGAGTCACCATGTAATATATGTACAGTATGAAAAATTGGTTATTAAAGATTACAGATTCTTAAAATAGGAAATAAGAAACCGTGTTAAATGGTGTTAAAATATCTGTAAGTTAATTAAAGTATGTTAAAGTACGAGAAATAAACAGTTAATTGTCCGATAATTGAAAAGAAAAGCCTATGGACAGATATCCCTTACCAAAAACAAGTATACTTTAAGTTTATTTCATTAAGTATACTTAAGTTCAAGTATATTATTGAGTAGACTTTATGTAGTTAAGTATACAAATGTCAGTGTACTAGTAGTATACTTGTAAGTGTACTATTTCATTACTCGGGAGTAAATGGGCCTACTTTCTAGTATTTAAAAGTATACATTTAAGTATACTTTCAGTATAACAGTAGTAAACTTTGAGTACACAACTAGTTTTTATGTTTTAGCTTGTACTGCAACTATACTAAAAGTGAAGGTATACTGATAGTTTACTAATGAAATACTTGTACTAGCATTTATAGCAAGTATAGTCTCAGTAAAGTACTAGTTTTTTTATACTGCAAGTATGCTTGTACGTTTTCTTTAAGTGAACTTTATATCATACTTTAAGTATACTACTGTGTCCCTATTAGGAATAAATTTGTATATATTTTGTTATATAAATATCTAAACAATATTAAAAGAAATAACAGGGTATCTGCTAGTAAACAAAAACATTTTATTCTTGCTTTATGCATTTTTTTTTATAAACACGAATGTGGATCAATTAGATAAATAATAATAAAAAAGAAATGAAAAAAGGTGAAAAAAGACCATGACTTGGATTCAGAGTGATAATCAAAACATAGATGGAGTCGATCAAGACCCCAAAGCTTGACAGTCATTATTATCTCTTCATGGGTCACATTATATTCCCTAATGTTACAGGTTTGATGCTGTTTTATGACTGATGATTGGATTTTCTGTTATAAAAATGCACAGAAGCAGAAATAGCATGGATTACTGCAGAAACACACATCAATTGCCATCCACAAGCTTATATATAGGAAATACTTCTCGAGGCCTACTGCGTATACATCATTTTATATAATTGTTCAGATTCTGTGGCTTGTGGCAGGCCTTCTGACAGGCAAGGCTGACAATCACGCCTCTGTTTCATAAGCTTAAATCCTAATTCCTTATCATTAGCGCAATGTTCAGAGACACTGCCCGTGCCGCCCATAAGCTGCTCGTCATTGTTCTTTAATCAGAAAGCTGTTGTTCAGGAAACGCCAGATAGAAACATGTGCATGACAGCAGAAAACAGACCTTAATGCAGTTTAAAGTATGACTGAATACTGCCATCTAAATCTACACACCTGACTTTGCTAGATCAATAACTCCACCCAAGATGTGTCACCATTGATCATGAGGGAGGAGAGCGTATGCGTGTGGACTGCCCCGAGCAGCTCTGCCCTGGTTTCAGTGTCTGCCGTGTGTGTATGTGTTTAGAGCGGGGAGCAGGTGGTGAAATTTGGAGAACAGGACCGACTCATAAATGATGAATATCTCAGTCCCATTGCCCTGCCTGAGTGCATCACATCTATGATATACAGTATAAAGCTGCACAACCTCATGTTTCTCTCTCAAGCACACACGTTGTGTTTTGCTGAACAAACAGATTCTTAAAATGTTGGGGATGCTTCCAGGACAATGACCAAAACCAATAGTATATATATGCAAACAATTTCATATCAGATGACAGAATGAATATAGTTTTAGTAGAAATGTCAATTGAAGTGTCTTCATTATTTATAAATCTTAAATGTGTTGCACAAGCCGGAATATAATGAAGACATGAAATTAGTTAAATGGCTGATCTGCTAATACATTGATTAAACTTTTATTAGATTGGCAGCCCTAAGTTGAAGTAATAATGAGAGGATGCCATCAAAACACTCCTCTTTGAATAAACAATCATCTTCATGCACATTCACCCCCTACTGTGGAAATGTAGATTGCATTGCCATGTAATATTCATTGCACAAGTGTTTTTGATTTGATGTCTATTTTTGATTTGATTACATGGAAGGAATTACATGCATTTAATTGTATATTTGTTGCCATGAACTTCACATTTACATGTCTGAAGGTTAAGTACTTCGGAATTCTTATCATTTTAATCTGAAGTGATGCTGCTTTAACTCATACTCTATGTGTGGCTCAGGGAGAGATTTGCAGATCAGAGGTCACATGATATTCTCACATGTGTGTACTGCGTCACTATGAACATGTGCTTAGAACTCAGAGGTAGTATGACTGTTTGGGAAGGTATGCATGCATATGTTCTTTCCTTTTGTCTTACAGTATGGTCTTTGTCCAAAGTATAGTCAATACATAACCTCATACCATGTGGTCATGCCATTCTTTTGTCCACCTAATTGCACTTCTGTAAGAACCTTTAATCTTTGTCCACTTATGACCATGTATGTTCCCCTTACATAAAAACTATAAAAATGTGAATTTGAGAAAATTAATTGTTTAGAAGATTGTGTGGTATGTGTACAGGCACGTAGTGCCAAGTGACTTTGCCAACTGCTGGCCTGGCATTCATAATTGTAATCATAATTGCCATTTTAGTCATTTTTTTGGCTGCGTGTGAACAGGGATAGTCATCACCTGTAAGCAAAAACGTTTAAAAAAACACAAAGGAAACTTTTCTGTTTTTAGTGCATTGTTGTACGTACACTTGGTCATGGAAAAGTATTCAAGAAACCCATAAAGCCATCATTTTATCAACATTTAGCACATAGTATTTTATTAACTTTTTATCATTGAGTTCACATTTTTAACGTACACATTTGCTTTAATTTATTTTCAAGGTCTGAGGTAATCAGACCTAAGTAATCAGGGTAATCAGGTATCAGTTGTTGCTTTCAGTATGGCTATAAATGTCACACAATATGATATTCAAACTCATATTAGACACTTTTAACACTGAATAAAGCACATAATCAGTACCTGAGATTATCACTGTTATAGTTTGAATGTTGTTGTTCCAGCCGCGACTTTGCGGAAAAAGAAACGGTTTCTAAAATAGAAATTTCACGTGTAGCCATCCCCTTACATAAAAGAAGTTTATTCAAGTGTGCTGTTAGTTTACTTCTTTTAAACTAAAAATAGGAACATATATTTTTAGTCTACTTTTTTATCTACTTCTTAGACATATACTTAAAATGACATTTTAGAAAGTCTAAATACTCTTGAGCAATATTGTTCTCAGGGAATCCATGTTTTCATTGTTATACAATAGGGGGTGCCATTACACATATTCTGTACAGAATTTCCAGAACACAAGCGAAGAAGAAACCGAACCAACCGATGCTTCCACACATTTTTAACATGATCATCGGGTGTAAAACAGCATCAAAACTGTAATGTTATGGAATAAAATGTGACCAATGAAGAGGTAATAATGACCGTCAAGCTTTAATGGTGTTGATTGACTCCATTTATGTTTTGATTATCATTCTGAATCAAATTCATAGTCTTTTTTTCAGCTTTTTGTTTAAAATGTTGTTCATTTATTTCTTTTTTATTATTATTTATGTGTTATCAAGTGTTTATTAAAAAATGCTTAAAGCTAGAATAAAATGTGTTTGTTTACAAACAGATACCCTGTTCTTTCTTTTGATATTTTGTATGTTCAAATATTTATATAACAACATATATACAAATTAATACCTAGATAGGGACACAGCAGTATACTTCAAGTATGATATAAAGTTCACTTAAAGAATATTCTAGCAGTATAAAACTACCAAACTAGTAGTTTACTGAGACTATATTTCAAAGTGTACTAAAAAGTATTTAGTTAGTAAACTATCTTTTTACTTTTAGTATAGTTGCAGTACAAACTAAAACATAGTTGTGTACTCAAAGTTTACTACTGTTATACCTAAAGTATACTTAAATGTATATATACTAGAAAGTGGGCCAATTTAGTCCCATAGAGTACACTTACAAGTATACTACTAGTACACTGGCATTTGTATACCTACTACATAAAGTATACTTAATCAAATACTTGAAGTATACTTGTTTTTGGTAAGGGTCATGCCTAGTTAGAACAAAAACTCTGATTAACATGGAAAAGATACCTTTTATTGCGTGTCGCAGCATTGCGTTGTGTGTAGTTAGGACATATTGTAAGACGTTCAATACAAAAACAGAACATAACTGTTGCAAAACCATTGCTGCATCACTTTTGCCATTCTTCTTTAGACATTTTTACTGTATTCTTCTCCACTCTTCTGTTAGCAGGTCAGCAGTAGTATACTGGCAAACTAGAGCTTATCCGTCTATGGCATCCAGCTTGCCTGTTCTTTTCAGTTCATACAAAAGCTCTGCCGCATTCCATTTCTTTTTCTCCTGACTCTTTGATTCTGTTAAGCCAATACTTCTCAGAGTGACTGCCTTTTAAATCCTCTTTATTTTACATCTGTTGGGAGAAACTGTCCTCATCTTTCTTTCTTATAGTCTCTATTTGTGGCATTTGTTGACTATAACATAACTGTAAATGTCCATGACTATTATGTGGAGGATTCTCTAGACCCAGACCATCACATTTGCCCTCAGCTTTGTCACCCTTAAAGGTGAAGTGTGTCATTTTTTCAATGTTAAAATACTTTCTCCTAACACACCCTAATGTGCAGAGACAGCTATAAATAAGCTATTTATAGACTGATTTCCTGAATAGTGGAAACATGGTTGCTCTGTGCCACTTTCAGTACATTGCTTTATTTGAGCAGTTCAAGTGATAACTGTTTCATTTGTCCCACTGTTTCGTTTGTCAAAACTGTCAGTCAGGTGATGGGGTGAAATAACCGATAGATGTGTTAGGGAAACCTGTTCGGAAACAGAGATTATTTTTCACTGTGAATTTGGAGCTACTAGTGGCACAAATGACACACAGTGAAGTTAACTTAAATTGTGACTATGCTAAATGCTAATAATAATAATGAAATGCATAAATCATTTTCCTGATCATGAAATTATAGGTTGGTGTGTAGCATTTATCTTTATTAATCAGCCTCTGTTCATGTGAGTTGCATTAATTAAATCACAGTTCGTACTGAACATGATGGTCCTTGTCTCTTATTAATTATCACCAACCACAACCTGCTAATCATCACGATAAGCAAGCAACAGGAAGTTAAGTGTGGAATTTTGATTAGACACTGATTATTGGTGTGTGTGTGTGTGTGTGTGT
>NPDK01185386.1:0-11665 GCA_013461565.1 Labeo gonius
TGATCTACATAAATGCGTCTATGTTCGCACAAATCATTTGTGATCCAGCTTCACCTACAGAAGAAATTAGTATAAGGGTTTTTTATGCATCTTTCCAAATTGCCTTTCTTAATGTGCTGGTTAGCAAGTTTCACAGTTAAATGCGGCTAAATTAAACATTAATGCTCGTCACCCCACAGAAAAAAGGAGGCGGGGTGAGGAGAGCTCATTTGCATTTAGCATCAAGGCACCAAAACAGATTGCTGTGAAAAGGGCTGATTTTGACATTTAAAAAGGGTGTTTTTTTACACTATGACCAAAATTTTAAAATTGTACAATTTTGACCAAAGTATGTTATAGACTTCTATAGACCCTATAGAAGTAAAGCATGTTACAGACTTCTGAAGACCCTAACTAATCATATCAACTTGTGGAAAATGGGCATCCGATGACCCCTTTAAAATCACACTAAAATGTGAACGCAGAAATCCTTAAGTGGAATCGAAATGCATGTGTCTTATCAAATACCCAGTTCTTGGAAATTTGGAACCGGTTCTGGATACTCAACCCTATTGTTCACTGATACATTTTGACTGTTTCTGATATCAGATGACCGAAGGTTGTGGGTTCAAGTCTCAGTACCGGCAGGATACAGCGCTCTGTCTTCCACCGTCAATATCATGACTGAGGTGCCCTTGAACAAGGCACCAAACCCCCAGTTTTCCAGTTGCTCCAGTTGGCGTTCGAGCAAATGGCTGCCCACTGATTCGGGGGGTGTGAGCAGTGTACACTACTCACTGCTGCATGTGTGCACTTGGATGGGATAAATGCAGAGCAGAAATTCAGAGTATGGTTTACCATACTTGGCAACATGTTAAGACAATGACAGAACACTTGCAACTTCTTCATTATTCTTCCCAAATGAAGACCTTGTACCTGGACAAACAATGTAAATACAAAAAATAGAATGTTGCAAATAGGTGTATACAATGGTACAACTGACTATTCTCAAAGACTGAATAACAAATGCAGTTCATTATGCAATGAAATCTGTTTTCAGTTTCTGCAGCTGAAACACACGTCGGATTGTCATCATGATCTATATCAGTTCGCAATTTTGTAAAGATCAGTTCTCATCAGCAGTGTTGAAATGTTACTTTTTTTGGAGTTTTATGCCTTTATTTCCATAACACATTGAGTGGACTGGAAGCCAAGTAGGAGAGAAAGTGAGGTGGACAGGATTGGTAAAGGTTCTTGAGCCAGGACATCTGAAGCACAATGCCACTACATATCAGCGCACTGCCCACAAGGCTAACAGTGGAAATGTAATTTAACATTAACATTTTAAGACTAACTGTTCTGTGTTTTCGTTTTTAACCTAAATCACAGTTTACTAATGTTTTCGGAAAAAAAGATATTATTTTCAACTTTGTTGAGTATACCCCAAACGTAGTCCAATCTCAGTGAAATTTGGTTTGTTTCCATTTCTCATTAAGGACAGTTGACTGGGAAATGGTCAGTCAAATGGTCTTTAAAGAACCATCTCTTTCTTACCTTTCTGTAATCTGAAGAACCATCTTTTTCCACAATGACCCTTTTGTGAAACAGAAAGGTTCTTTAGATGTTAAGGGTTCTTTATGGAACCATTTAGACAAAAAAGTTTTTTCTATGGCATTGTGAAGCACCTTGATTTTTAAGAGTATACTGAAGTGTATAGAAGATCTTGACAAAGCCTGAGCAGAGTTTTGAGACATTGTTGAGACCTCTTCAAACTCTAGAGTGAGATCACTGGGATCTTTGTCTCTCAAGATCAATTTGAGAAGGAGGTTTACAACAATTAATTTTCTTAAATAAATTACCTTTGCTAGAATTCTACTCATTACATCACCCAGCAGTTCTAGAACAGCATAATTCTAGCTCTTATGACAACAGTGAATTTCATTTCTGTGCTGCAAATCTTTGTTGACATGTCCTGCACCTTTCAGAATGGTAGAATTAATTTTTTTTCTCCCAGCACAGAATGGCAAAACTAACAGTCCCAAAAATAATTTCATCACTTGTATGTTGCTCTTAATAGCTCAAATTATGTTGCACTTGATATTGTATACTGAAACTGGCATTAGTATAGAACATAGCTTCTCAACTCTGGCCCCAGAGGTCCACTTTGCAGAGTTTAGCTGCAGCCCTAATCAAACACACCTGAACAAGCTAGACAAGGTCTTTAGGATTACTAGAAAGTTACTGGCAGGTGAGTTTGATCAAGGTTGGAGGTAAACTTTGCATGTAAGTGGACCTCGAGGGCCAAAGTTGAAAACCCCTGGTATATAAGAAAACCTGTGCAGAGTTTGAGAAATTATTGGGAGATTACTGGGGACTTTTCCTTTCAAGATCAATTTTATGAAGAAGAAGGCTGCTCTCAAATTACATCGTCTCAGAGATATTAAAGGGATAGTAAACTTCCAACTTACCAACATTCTTCAAAATATCTTCTTTTGTGTTCAACAGAAGAAAGAAACTCATACATGTTTGGAATCCCTGTTGAATAAAACAGCATATGCTGGTTAGGTAGGTTTTGAAGCATGGATGCTTGTTTGAGCTGGTTTAAGCTGGTCATAAGATGGTTTAAACTGGTCATTAGCTGTTCCTAAACTGGTCCCTCCTGCTCAGGATCAGCTTAGGACCAGCACATAACCAGCTAAGGACCATCTTAAACCAGCTCAAACCAGCATCCACGCTTCAGAACCTACCTAACCAGCATATGCTGTTTTTCTCAACAGGGATGGAACCTGAGGGTGAGTAAGTGATGACAGAATTTTCATTTTTGGTTGAACTCTCCATTTGGCATTACATTTTAAAGAAATGTCACTTGCCAGTTTTGTTTTCTTTTTCAAATGGCAAATGTCCGTGGCCTGTATTTAATGTGGTCACACAAACTTAAACTGTGATCACGGATCAGCAGGTTCTCTGTTGTAGTATTTGTATGTAGTCATTTCCAGTGAGTCTCCAACGAGAAGGTCATCAGCAAATAAAAGTTCTTCGACAGTCTGGGGTAAACCGGGCTCAGTAACTGAAAGTGGTGTCACAGAGGATGAACACTAAGCACAGTGCATCATATCTGAAAGACACCATGTGGATTTAATCGAACGGAAAACACGACAGGGGTCACTGCAAGGTCGCTCACTGTCTGTCTGAATTATGTCACTGTGATCCCGTACTGTCTTCCTCAACTAACTAGAAGCCATAATTGCAATCCTGTGGGATTCTATTGACTAAACTTTGGATGGATAGGAGGACTGACTGGAAGACGTGCAGCAAGCGTGTAAACAGCATGAAAGTGCAATCGCTATAAATCCACTCGACTTTGGGAATTGGTCTTGACAACGGCTAAAACTCCCAACATGAGAGCAGCAGGCTGGAGTCATGCGGAGTGACCAGTCATGCCTGAACTTCATCCTACGTCTAGCCCCGAAAGCCTCGGCCCAGGCAAAGGTCGCTTCTGTTGACTAAACCCTGTGATCTGGTGACAGAAGACGAGCGTATCTCATGAGGATTGCTGCCCTGACACCAAAACAACTGGGTAATTTTGCTCTTTGAAGTCCTCAGCGTCCAATAAAGGATCAAATGCTTGACTGTAGGACCTTTGGTCTTGGGGTGAGATTAAGTCCCAGGTGTTGTTCCCCTGATGGAGTCTCGAATCACTGCTGTGGAAACGCCTGGATTAATCTGCTTACAGCTGCTAATGATATGAACTAGCCTAACGAACTTAGATCTGATCCACAGCCAGTGGTGCTTGACATATGACTTTCTTCTTTTTTCGGCCTGAAATCTGTTTCTTCTGATATTTTTAGGCATCCACTTCAGTTTTATTGCTGCCTTTTTCAGCTCTATAAAATACTGTCATCAGAATGGAGTGACATCAGTTCCCATCCAAGATCATAAATTAGATCATAAATTAAAGCTTCTTTTTACAGTTAGTCATCCATGTTCATAGCTTTGTATTAATGGATCAGTTATGTTGTTCAGTACAGTTTTGTTTTTCATAGGGTTGCCTGGCTGGAGTGAGATTTTGATGAGATGAGCTGAATTACCTGTTTGAGGTTTTAAGGATCCAACAGTTCATTATTGCAAATTACCCAAATACCTCAGGCTAATGTTGTACCAGATGAACTTTTTAGAAACTGTCCGTAATTACTTTATCTGCCAGCAGTTTGTTTGCTAATAGTACCAGTCAAGTCTGCATTTATTTCTGTATGTGCTACACTGTGTGGCAGAAAGGTGTTGTTTATAGATGTACTTGTTGTAGTATATAAAAAGTAGTGCATGCTGTACATTATAAGCTTGTTTGTAAAGAACATGTGTAACTAAATTACACAGCCCTGCATCAGCTTTGCGGAATGAAATCCAAAAGTTGTTTGTAACTAATTTTTGGGTGCTGATTCCTAAAATAGTGTCTGTTTTGCTTGAACACATCACACTTTTTCTCGCAAAATATGATGCATTTTATAGCATTTTTGTTTTCAACAATCATTTGTGTAGTGAAGTTTTGTATTATCGCTTATCAATAGAAAAACTGAAAGACATGATTCAAGTCTTCCTCTGAGCCAGATTACCACTATTTTTTCAATTCACAGCCCATCTTTACACATATGAATGATTCAGAAGGCGTTATGCTTTTATTTTCTGCCACTCGTTTGCAGACTGTTAATTAAATTATACATTTTGAATAATTCTTTAAACAAACTTTTGACATTTGTTTGCTTTGATTATTTTGATAATTGCATTAAAGCTGATATAGGTAATATTAGGTCATATTTTTTGTGAATCAGCACAATATTTGTGTCAAAATGTAGGGTTATGTTATAGAAAAAACAAAGGCAATCAAAGTGTAAACAGGTAAAAGTTGAATATTCTGTGAGAAAACACGTTATTTATTATAATTCATTAGTGTCATTTTAATTATGCATGAAATAGCATATATTAATCTAAAATAATGCTCTCATTTGCACTCTAACATGCGTGTATGTGTGTTTTGACATACCTGTAGTTTGGTTATACGTTATATCAAACTGTTGCAAAATGAAAATATTTGCATAATAGTAACTTAACATATTAACATATTAAATGGTAAAGCATACTGTTGCCATCTGATGCGGTAAGCAGCTCAAATTAAAATCTATAAATGTAAGTCCCTTTGAAGTTGTGTCCTTTTATTTTGCACTGTCTTGTTATTTGACGTGAGATGTTCTGCAAATGTTTGAGAGTTGGAAACCCCCTTTTTCTTCAATACTTCCGTGTAAACGTACAGTACGTGTGCTGTGTCAATTAAAATGTCTAATTATCATTGCACACCGTGGGCGGCTCCAGAATCACGCGAGCGTTGTTTGAAAAGTGTTGAAATCTGTCAGCAGTTACCTCCTATACAGGCGTTAATTACGTGACGAGATGTGTATCCTCTACACACACTGTGATCTTGGATCGGGGTTGTTTAGTCTGGCGAGACCTGTATGGCTTCGCCCGCTGATTACTTAAGCGTGGAGTGAGACCAGAACTCTGCACAACCGTGTAGGCATCAGAGTCTGGAGAAAAGAAAGAGTATAAACCAGTGTTTTCGGCAGAGTAGGTCAGTGTAAACCTTTGTAGACGGGACATGCACCCTTCAAAGTTACACTGATGTAAGTGTTTGAGATGTTGACAATTGTGAAAAGGCGTGTGAGCATAAACATCCAACATAATGGACCTCAAGCACACATTAGAGACTTCAGTCCTTGATTGTAGTTGCATCGTCTGGACAGCTCTGAGTGTGTCTCTCATTCACCTTCATGCACAAATCATCAACTCCAAAGCGACCCACTTTGCCTCTGTCTTCTCTTCCCAGAGTTCAGCATATGTTTTACAGCCTATTGTGTGTATGATTGCTTCGCAATGAACTTAAGTGTTGTTGGCAGTGACGAATGATAATCAGACGCACATTGGGTTCAAACAGGTTCTCAGAAGGGCTTTTCTGTTTGTTTGGAGAGGAGCTTATTCTCGGAGCCCAATTGAGGATAATTATCAGACCGCGCTGAAGCGGGGGCGCAAATGAGTTCTCGCTCTGACCCGGCGTGACATTTGGATGAGGGCTTGAAGAGTCCTTGGGATCTCCAGATTGCGAGGGACGTGAAGCTTGTTAGTGTTAATGACAGCGCAGCTCTCCAAAACAGTGTAATTTGGGCGTTTATGCCATAAACTGAGCTCAGAGTCGGCTCGATGTGCGAGTGCTGCACCTCAAATGTGATCTGCACCGCTGCTTGAACAGAAATCACGCTTGGGAAATCAAGACTCCTACTACATCTTTAATCCAGATGGCTTTTGCTTTTGAGAATCTGAAGGCGTCTTGAGAACATTAACAAAGTGTCTGTTTTATGTTCCAAAGCACATTAGCATTATGACAGTGCTCGCAAAACCCTGCGCTGGTGTTCCTCAATCATCCGGCTCGGCGTCTGTTCTTAGCTTCTTACACGAAGTATTAAACGTCAGCGGGTAATTTAGCCTGAACTGCTTAATGGATGGACTCAGATCATTTCAGTCTTAGGTGTGCTGTTTATATTTTATTTTATTTAAACGTTAATTTAAGATTAATTCAGTGAATTTCAATTGATCTTCTGTCTTGCATCTGTTTGCATACCGAGTTGTAATTGGTCTGGTATTTCTGTCATCTGTTTGATCATTGGTACCCACTGTTAACTGCAGCCACAATAGGCTTTGAGCTCATGAAATTAATTCAGTTGCTTCAAAACATGCAGCTTTAAATTTGTGCATCAGAAGTCAGTCTGTGATGTTTAATTCCTCTCTTGGTCAAATGTCTTTTTATTTTATTTAGGTCAGATTTCACCTTTTGTTGTTATTGTTATTGTTATGCATTAGTGGATGTTAGGGCTGCATGATATCGGAAGACATTGCAGTATATTGCTTTTCTTTAATATGAAAAAAAGGAAACAAAAAATAATAATTTTCAATAGATGACTTGAAAAGCTAGGTTTAAACAATTAATAATTCTAGAATGATTAAGGAAATTTTTAAGGTAAATTATTTTATTGTAAAATGAATTATTACCATTCTGTTAAATTACAAAAACCAAAGTGAAAGAAATTGTATGAAAAAAAATTTTTTTTACCACAACAATGTACAAACAATTTGCTGTGAATATCAAAAACAAATGAATACAATTACAATTAAACAAAAATCCATTGTTCTATAAAATAAAAATATTTATTTATAATATTTCTATGTGAATCATTTTAAAATGTTATAACATCTAGCTTTTTCTTTGATGGTTTGTTGGCACAAAACTGTATGTGCTGATGATTTTACTGTGAAGCGCTGCTGTGTTTATTTAAATGCATGCAGCTCATAATATCTCAGACAAAAACACTGTGCAGTGCATACAATATATTTATTTAATTAAATCACAGCCTTCAACCACATGTGTAGCCCTAGATGTAATTTCTCTGGATAAGTTTGCAGTCCTGTCTCTCTTTTGAGCAAATGCATACATGCACATGTTGTGAGTTTGAACCATGAAGAGTGCAGGGTTTCTTGATCAGATGGCAAGGCACTGACGAGTGTGTTTTTCCTCTAGTCAGGTTTGATCAGAACTCAGGATGCAGATTACTTCCTGAAGCCGCTGCAACCTCATCAGGCACTTCTGGAGAACTTCTCAGCACCATCTGACCACCATCCGCACATCCTGTACAAGAGATCCACACCAGCACAGACTAACAGAGGCAGAAACAGGAGGTCAACTGAGCCAAAGACGGTCAGCAGAAGAGATTCACCTGTCCCATATCTGTGGAGAAATGCACAGACGGATCCAAAGGAGGACCACCGTATGCCACATAGTCATGATGGCACAAGACAAAGACAGCACTTCTGTGGAAGACGGAAGAAATGTATGTAAGGACATTCTCTCTCCAACCGCACCTTCAGAGTCTCTACCACTAAGCTGCTTTCTATTACATGCTGGACTGTTAAAAGCGCTTATTAGGGAGGGAGGGGGGTATTTTAGACAATGTTCATATGTAGAGAGGTCACAGCTGTGCAAGGGTCAGTTTGAACATGTTTTCATGACATCATCACACCTGTATTGTGTTTGGTCAGGGATGAATTATCTTCACCTATTCTAAACAAACACCACATCCTCACACTGCGTTTGAACCCTGAGTAATATTTTATGAACCGAGTAACCAAATCTTATGTGGGATGTGAGGTAACAGCTAATACATTTTGACACACATGGCGTGCATTAATGTCTCGTATGGGCCAGAGTTTTCCAGACACAGATTCAGATTTTTGCTGAACTAATAATGCATTTTCTTTAGGGAACCAGCACTGGCTGTGTGACCTTGTGTTGATATTGTGTTGGTCCTGTGTTTTTAGATATGCCTAAACCTCCTGAGGACGATATCTATATTTTTCCGGATGAGTATAAATTAATGCCCAGAGGGAAGCGAGCCATTATGTTCAAACCTCAGACGCACCAGAGGCTAAATGTGGAGACCCTGGTGGTGGTCGACCGCAAGATGATGGACAATCACGGCCATGAAAATATAACCACGTATGTCCTTACTGTTCTTAACATGGTAAGTCATCCATCCATGAATCCATCCATCCATTCATGTACTCATGTGTCCATCCATCCATTATATACATTCATCCATGCATGCATCCATTTATTAATTCATCCATGGATCTATCCATACACCCATCCATGTATCCATCAGTCCATCTTTCCATCCAGAAATCAATGCTTGCATCTGCCCATCCATCCATTCATGCATCCGTCCAATTATCCATCCATCCATGCATGCATTCATTTGTTTTTCCATCCATCCATCCATCCATCCATCCATCCATCCACGCATCTCTTTATCTTTTCTATGTCCGTACATCTGTCTATTCGTGCATCTTTCCATTCATCCATGTATCCGTCTGCTCATCCATTCATTCATGCATCCATCCAATTATCCATCCACCCATGCATGCATTCATCTGTTTGTCCATCCATCTATCTGTTCCTGCATCCATCCATCCACTCATCTCTTTATCTTTTCTATGTCTGTACATCCATCTGTCCATCTGTCCATCTGTCCATTCATGCATCTTTCCATCCATTTATGCATCCATCCAATTATCCATCCATCCATACATGCATTCATCTGTTTGTCCATCCATCTATCTTTTCCTGCATCCATCCATCCATTGCATCTCTTTATCTTTTCTATGTCCACACATCCATCAGTCCATCTGTCCATTCGTGCATCTTTACATTCATCCATGCATCCATCTGCCCATCCATCCATTCATGCATCCATCCACCTATGCATGCATTCATCTATTTGGCCATTCATCTATCTATTCTTGCATCCATCTATCCATCCACAGATCTTTCCATCTTTCTCTCTGGGCATAAATCCATTCAGTCCATCTGTCCATTCATGTATCCATCCACCCATGCATCCATTCATCTATGTTTCCTTCCATTTATGTAACCATTCAGTTATCCATCAGTTACCCATCCATCCATGCATCTATCCATCTTTCTACCTGTCCATCTATTCATTCATTCATCCATTCATTTGTCCATCCATTCATTCATGCATGCATCCATCTGTCCATCCATCCATCTGTCCATTCATGCATCCATCTATTCATGTTTCCATCCAGTTATTCATGCATGCATCCATCCATCCTTGCACCCATGCATTCATCAGTCCATCCATCTATCCATCCATCCATCCATCCATACATGTATCGATCCCTGTCTCGATTCATCCATCCATTCATCCATGCATCCTTTCATCCATCCATGCATCTATTCTTCTCCCTATCTGTCCATTCATCTGTGCATCCACTCATCCATCCGGCCGTTTCCCAGTATTCTGTGTTTGAGTGTGCTCTAAATGCATGGAGAATGATGTCAAGCTGAGGTCAGAACATGTGTTTCCATTTCATTGTGGCATGTCTGGTTGACCAAATGGACTAGTTAATGATTGCTAAAAGTCAAAGAGAGTCTATTTGGGGTGAGCTTGGTGAAAAATGTAAGCACACATGAAAACACTCTTTTAGACTAGTGGAAACAGGATTGTGTTACATGTTGTGAACATATCCATCAAACTTAGACTTTGTGAAGGTGTTTTAAGAGTCCTGGTTTACAAAGGATTAGTGAAATACTGACACCTGAAGCCAAACTAGTTGCCTCTTGTGTTGGTGTCAGTGAAAACAAAGACAAAATGGCAGGAATGAAAGACCTTGTATTGTGACTAAGTGTTTGTATTTATGATACCTGAGCACTTTAAACCGTCTCAGGGATGTTATGTTCAGCTCCGTTTCAAAGGCCATTGAAATGTGGGATTAGGGATTCCCTTAAGTACATGTGGTATGCCTCCAGAGAGGCGAGGCTTTGAAGAACTTTAGAGAAACATCCCAACCATACGCTTCTCATTTTTCCAAAGAGACTTCTGACTGATTTGTTCAAGAAGGTCATTTGAGTTTAGATGCCTCCATGTAAATGCACCATCCTAATGCTGATTTTTCTGCACTGTTGCTTATCTCCACAAAGGTCTCAACACTTTTCAAAGATGGCACGATTGGAGGTGACATCAATGTTGTAATTGTTGGACTGATACTGCTGGATGAAGACCAGGTGAGTTTAAGGTGCCATGATTTAATTGCACTGGAGATCGGTTGCATTGATAATGCATGTTCAAATAATTATGTTGCACCAACACCGAGTGTATATTTATGAAATGAATGAGAGTTAAAACCCTCTGGAGGCGATTGACGTCATGGACCATGAGAGGTTTAGATAACACAGGGCTTTGAAACCAAATGAAACATTGCTTCAGAAGGTGGATTTTATTGTCCTTGAGAGGCTTGTCTCCTTCATTTTCTTTGAGACGCTCTATCTGAACAGGTCTCGTTTTTATGATGACAGTTTAATTGGATACACAGCATTCCTTTGGATTCCGGCCAGACGAGGGATGCGTCTGTGGGAAAGCGGGCCAGCAAACGGCTGAAGGGCTCCGTTACCGATACACCTGTGCTAATGTTAATGAAGTTCACGTTAGCCACCGGCTGAGGAATGCAGAAAATTACCCTTATCCCCCTTTTGATTGGAATAACTAGCCACAGTCAGTCAGGATCAATGGTGAGGGGCTAATTACCCATAGACTCATTTATTGAGGTGGGGTCAGCAGAGGTAGATGGTAATTACTCAGCTCAGCACATGATAAGCAGTTTGATTTAGTCCGCCAGCACTAGTCACCAGCGGCATGTAATTGTTTTGTTCTTTTGACTTCTGTCTGCTCTTGACTCTAGTTAACTCTCTAATCCCTCAGGATGGACTAGTGATTAACCATCATGCAGATCACACTCTGAACAGCTTCTGCCAGTGGCAGTCAGGATTGTCCGGGCGAGAAGGTCGCCGACATGATCATGCCATCCTGTTAACTGGTCTGGATATCTGCTCCTGGAAGAATGAACCGTGTGACACTCTAGGTAAGGACAACATCTGATCATCTCACATGCACTAGATGGACAGTCTTTGACAGTCATATTTCTTTGCAGCATCTCATGTGCATTTTAAGATTCAGTGTCAGGTTTAAAGAAGACACAGCTTTTAAACATGTCTTGAGACACATGTTCTAGT
>NPDK01185889.1:2173-12567 GCA_013461565.1 Labeo gonius
TTAGCATGCATATTACTAGCATACTTACTGGTTATTAGTACATATTTAACACATATAATGTCTTATTCTGCATGATCATAGTACCCACAGAGCAGACAGCTTTGTAGACAACCGACACTGACATCCAAAATTTTCTCCAAATTTCACTCAATCCAATCTTACTACAACTGCAACTGCAGGCTTGTCCAGCTAATGCACATGCATCTTTAAAGGGGACATCAGATGAAATCTTTCTTTGTATTTACTTTTGTTTCTGGCAGGTCTGTTCTTTTCAAAAGAAAACACATAGCCAGTTTGTTACTGGTTGTCTGAGTCTGAAACTGTGTCAAGCAGCAAGCTGTTTTAATGCGCAGATTGTTTCTACATAGATATGGGTCACTGTGAACAGAGCTGCTTCTGACAAAGTAAAAAGGGTGTAGTTTAACACGACCACTGCACTCTAAAAAATGCTGGGTTAAAAACAACCAACTTGGGTTATTTAGCAACCCAGCACTGCGTAAATATTGGACAGAACACATGCTGGGTTATTTTGTTTATGTCAAATATTGTTTAAAAATTATTATATTGCTGGCTTAAAATGGACTGGAAATTAAAAATCACACACTTAATTAATAGAGGCAACAGCAATAATCAAAAGATCAAAAACACCCATGGACAAAAATATAAGACACAATGAATTTATTTACAGTATTACATACATTTAAACTCGTTTTTTTAAAATAAAAATGTAACATTTAAAAGCAGCATTTTAATATAGGTGTATTCAAGTGTATTCTCTCTAATCACTTTTCAGCAAAATAGTGCTAATTTTCATGCTGGTGTGTTGGAGAAATCTAAGCTGGTGATGGTCTGCTGTTAGATGGGGAACTACGAAAATTTAGACCAGTGCCTCACGATTCACTTGTAACTGAAAGATGCCATGACTGACTCCATAACCTGCCCATAAACAAATAGTAGTAATAGTAGTAATAGCCCCCCCCCCTTGCCACCTCATACATTTATAAGATT
This sequence comes from Labeo gonius, assembly GCA_013461565.1. Classification (NCBI taxonomy): domain Eukaryota; kingdom Metazoa; phylum Chordata; class Actinopteri; order Cypriniformes; family Cyprinidae; genus Labeo; species Labeo gonius. The sequence goes on from NPDK01185889.1 coordinate 3,182, forward strand.
TTAAAACAAAATAAACAACATGTAGGATTTATTTTTATTCAAAATCTGTTGCTCCATAAATGCTCAATACAAACGTATATATTTTTTCTGCAATTATTTTCTTAAGGTGTGCCTTTAGTCCCGTTGTACCCTACTGAGATTAGAGATTGTATTTTAACATCAAAATATGTTAAATTCAGTATTATAATGAATAAAATCAATTTATGTTATTTTGCAAAATGACCGCTGACTGACGCAGCTGACTGGCATCACAACCTTGTATATTGCGTTGCTTAAAATACTATAATTTACAGCACAGTAAAGAATTTATAAATGAAATAAAATGTATACAAACCTTTATCTTGCTGAAGAAGTGTACCAAATCAGCGGCACTGAGAACTGCTATCTTCTGCAGAAGATGCAAAAAGTCTGCACACTGACTGTAACTCAGCAGCTGGGTTGTTTCGTCAGAGACAGGCTAAACTCAGTGGTTGGGTAGAAAAAATAACCCATTATTTAATAACCCATTAAAAATGACCCAGTCGCTTAAGTACAGAAGAAAATACCCAGCACCAAAATAATATTAAAAATAAATCAAATAAAATTACCCAACAATCTGAACCCAGCTTGGATAAAAATAAATATACAAATAAATAAAAAAATAACCCAGCATTTTTTAGAGTGCAGCTACTTAGCACCTGGGTAAAAATATTAAATAAAACTACCAAATAAAATGAATCAACAACCTGAACCCAGCATTTGGATAAAAAAACAAACAAACAAAAACAAAACAAAAAAACAACCCAGTATTTTTAAAGTGCAGAAAAACTACCTAGCACCTGGGTTAAAATATTAAAAAAACAACCCAATAAAATGACCCATTAGGCTAAACCCAGCATTTGTGCTTAAAAAAAACAAAAAAAAACAGCATTTTTTAGAGTGTGGGGAACTTTAACCATTGTGTGTTAGACATTTCATGAAGACCCTAAAGAGTTGTGGAAAATGGGCATCCAATATCCCCTTTAAGAGTAAATAAATCTTGCAGATTTACGAACAAACCACTCATTTTAAAATCTTCCTGGTCTACTGACATTTCAAATGCTTTAAACATTACAATGCTCATCATAACTTTCGTTAACTTTACAATCACCAGCTAATTACTCTTCAACAGCGATGTCATAGACATATACAGAGCTACTACTAAAATGAAAGTCGAAGACAAAACTCCAAAGATGGCTGCACACTTCTTTCTCTGACCCATAAGGTTTATAGCCATCATTTTGTTTTTATTTCCACCATATTATTCCCATGAGTGGTCTGTCTCATCCTTCTCATGATGACCCTGTTGTTATTTAGTTTGGCTGGTAACTTCCCCAGCACAGTTTTGAGGTGTGACTTTAGGACTTTAAACAGTCCTAAAGTGGTTTACACACAGTCTTCTTGGTTGTTTGAAACAGATAAATACTATTAGGTTGATTTATTGCACAAATGTTATGTGAACTCACATGGCACAGTTACAGCGAAGTGTTCTGGGTCAGAGAGCAGAAGTCTTCTCTTTAACTCGGTCACACCAACCCCACTAGGCCCTGTACAAAACACACACACATACACCAGCGATTTATCACTTATTAATCAACACTGACAAAGCAATAAAACAGCCGTCAACATTCACTGAATAATTCATTCAGTTTCAATACAAGCTTATCTAAATCACCAGTACCAATATACATTTTCATCATGACTTTAGTCAGTACACTCATGATCCCTGTCCAAACATTTTCTCTCTTATCTTGCGCCCAATATAAAAGACTGCAGACTTGGCTGGTTAAGTGGTACATGAACAGCTTCAGTGAAGTCCTTGTTTGTAGGCGGACATGTACTGTATTTAAAGTCTTCATGGACTGTCTGGGCCATGAAGTGGCCCATTATTCCGACAGGCATCTGCTGTTTCCATCACTGGGACTTAAGTATGAGGATGATGGGGTAATGCTGTATTGATTTCAGGCTGTGGCTCCCGCCACTCGCACCCTTTCCAAAACACAGATCCAGTCTCTGCTCTGGCCCGAGCACCCCCAGAAGGAAAAGCCATACTACTGTAGTGAAAATGAAGAATCTGTCTGGTGCCCATTCATGAGAGACTAAAAGCCTGTGCCTGCCAGCCACAAACGGACGGTATACGGTCGCTGCGGGTGCAACTCTAGAAATCAAAGTGAGTATGTTATCGCTACACTGGCTGCAACTGGCCTCCTTGATGTGGAATGCAATTCTGGAGTGAAATTCCTGCCATTCTGATAATGCATGAAATGCTTTTGGCCATCTCAGTTCACGTTTGGCCCAGTGTTGCTTTTCACAGCAAATGAGTTTCACAGAGTGAGAGGAAAGAACTAAATCGCATTGAGGTTCAATATGAAAATATTAAATCATCTTGTTTGACCTCACGTGGGCTTTCTGCCTGCCCTCACTGTCATCATCCACCAGTGCTCATCTTGCAAACAAACCTGCGGGTGGACGGTCTTCGAAATATTTGCAAGCTGTGTCTGTGGTCAGTTAAACAAACACATTAAGGAAGATACAGTATATTTTCATTCCGGGATGTCTTTTAAGTTATAGTTCTATATGGCATACCTAGGCAAGGAGCAATCATAGAGTTAGTCAAATTAGACGTTAATGTTCTGTCTTCATGGCCAACATAAACTCATGAGAATGACACACATTAGAAGTGAAACTAGTAATTTGTACAACAACCTGCTCATTAGCGATGAGCAGACTGCTTTGGTGGGCTCAAACTTTTGTGGACATTTTGTTTGTCTCATATGCAAAATAACAAATGACATATTAGAGTTCATAAAATAGAACAGGAAAATTCTTATAAGAATATACAGCATGTATTTTTTGTAGTTTTGTATTTTTTTTCCATCTAAATATTTTTTTGGGGGGGAGTTGCATTACATGACATTTTATAGCTTAAACTTATCTGGTAACACTTTATTTTGATAGTTCACTTTAGACATTCTACTAACGATAAGTAATTTTGCAACTGCATGTCAACTAGTCATTAGAGTATTAGTAGACTGTCTGCTTAATATCTTCTAACACTCTTCTAAACTTTGCAAGTATATGTCAACTTATTCTACTAACCCTAAACCTAACGTAACAGCCTGCTCTGAGAGTTAGTAGAGATCTAGTTGCAAATGAATGATAATTAGTTGACATGTAGTTGCAAAATTACTTATAGTTAGTAGAATGTCTAAAGTGGACTATCAAAATAAAGTGTAACCACTTATCTTGCTAAAAAGGTAAAATTATCTGATATTTTATGACCAACCTAACAGAATGTCATAAGAATCTGCATGGGTCCTTTTAATGATATTTTGTCTTTTCTTCTCTGATTTTCTCTTTTATGTTTCTGGATGTCCGTGGCAGCATATGATTTGTTGCATCAAAGTTTTAAAATTAAAAAATAAAATAAACCAATGTTTTCTTTTCAGAAATTTCTCTCTTTTAAGGAAGCTTTTTTCTTCATTATGGATAGCTGTATCACCCTGCAATTTTATGCATTTATATCAAAATATATATCAAATTGTACTGTAAAAAATAAATTAAAAACACAATCATCAAATTACATGTGTATTTGTCACACTTCATAGGCATAGGGAGCACACTGGTGACGAGGGGGAAACGTTAAACAGTCTTTAATAAACAAACACAAGGGATAATCCATGACAGAGACACACAAACAAAACAAGTAGACCTGACAGCGACAAAGTGCAAAGATAGGAACTTAAATACACAGGCTAATTGGAAACACAGGTGCAAGGGATTCATAATCAAACTAAATGAGAACGGAACTTGGACAAATAAGGAAAACCGGTCCCTAGTCCTTACATATCGCCACCCTCCCGGAAGGTGCATCCTCTTGCTGTAAACAACAGAGGACGGACAGGGAGGAGGATGAAGAACAGAGTCCTGGGTGGACACAACGGAGGGAGGAGCCAGCGAGATGACAGGAGAGACCAGTGCGGACCAGATGGAGACAAAAGGGACTTGGAGCAGGAGGAGCCAGGTGGGACCCAAGCCACAGCCATGAAGACAACCCACGGTGAAGCCGACAGAGGGAGGAGCCATGAAGGAGGAAGGGCTGACGACTCCAGGGGGGCGACCAGCGGTGGCGGAGGAGCCCGAGTTGGAGACAGAGAGGTGATGACCCAGGGTGACGAGGAGGATCCGGAGGGCCTAGGTGGAACATATGGCTCCATGTAAAGCAACAGAGGACCAAGGTGGAGCCGGAGGGATGGAGGAGCCTGATGGAGCCGGAGGGATGGAAGGACCAGGCCAAGCCAGAGGAGTTAAGTCCTGAGGCGTAGGATGGACAACGACAGCCCATGGCAGAGCAGGAGGGACAAGGGAGCCCGGTGGTGTCAGTGGACTGCCGGTCCACGGCGGGTAGGAGGGAGCTAGGAGCCATGGTGGAGCCGTTGGGTCAACGGGCCGAGGTGAAATCCTGGACTCTGAAGCTGGAGGTGGAGACAAGGGATCCTGCAGCCATAACACCAATGGAGACTGGCAGACCCGCGGTAGGCCCACAGGAGGACTGAGGGTGAGTGGAGGGGCTGCCAGATGACAGCGGAGGAGGCAGGAGCAGGCGGGAGGGTGTTAGGCTGGATATTTGTAAGCATCCTCAGGGCTTAGTTCAGGTAAGGGAGCCCTCTCAGGGCTGAGCTTGGGCATGGCAGTTTCAGTTAGTTCCGATGAAGGTGGGAGGAGAGGGGGTAGGTCAGCATGAATGTCCCAGCCTAATACCCCCTCAGCCTCAAACAGTCCCAGAACCTCAACCAGCTCACCCTCAGCAATGGTCCAGTGGGTGGAGCTCCCCTCCATGATATCACTGGCTACGGCTTTCTTCCTCATGCCAGGCATTGTTGCCGGCTCACACATGGACTGACGTCACTAGCAGCTCTTGTTCCACGGCGATCTGTGGCTCTGTCGCTCCATGCAGCGATGGCTTGACATTCGTGGTGCGCTTTGGCTCTCCATCAGTGGTGGGCTCGGGTGTGTGCTCCGCACAGCAGGGAGATGGTGGGCTGGGCGCTGGGTCCGGAGTGGAACTGGCGACTGTCTCTGTTACTCACCAGTACCCACTCCACAAACTCTGGTAACTATTTTGGTCAGGTCTTCTGTCACACTTCGTAGGCGTAGGAAGCACGCTGGACACGTTAAACAGTCTTTAATTAATAAACAAACACAAGGGATAATCCACAACAGAGGCTTAGCAGACACACGAACAAAACAGGTAGACCCAACAGCGACAAAGTGCAAAGACAGGAACTTAAATACACAGGCTAACTGGAAACACAGGTGCAAGGGATTCATAATCAAACTAAATGAGAACAGTAACTTGAAATAAAGACAACAGGAACTGAAACAGTGGCAACACAACACAAAACAGGTCCATAGTCCTGACAGTATTATTGTAATACATATTACTGTAAGAATTAAACTTGAATGTATTTATGAATAAAATAATATAAGACAAAAATAATAATATGAAAAATGCAAATAAATAGAAACATAGGAATAAGTAAATGTCATGTCACTGACCCAAATTCCACTTGTCTGAATCCAACAAAAGTCTGTTCACAACAAATTCAGACACTGTGGATGAATCAAAATATATAAAAAAAAGAAGCAGCACTGTCTAATGCCACATTTTTGTTCATTTTTTCTCATACATCAATGGTAGACAACCCAGGTTCTGACCTTGCTGAGATGATTTACCGTCTTTGAAATACATCCATGCAGTCCTAGAACATATTGGCTCTTTGGCCAGACTTGTCAAGGCTCACTTGAAGTCCTTCAGTACTGGGAGAGAGTTCACTGTGCTCCTGTACAATTCTTTTGTTGTTTGTTTAGGAAAGTAGCCTTGCATTCACCTACACCTTGCCAACAGCTGTTCTCACCCCTGATATATCTAAGAATTATTTCTTTAAGTTTACCACAGGGACACATTCTGCAGTGCATAAAAAAGTTAAAAAGTTTGAATGATTTCACACGCCTCATCACATTTCTAAGTAGAATATCATGCATTCGTAATTAAGCAAACAATGATGACCTTTTAGGCAAACAGTTACTACTTTTATAACAATAGAAATTCTACCAGCCAAGATGCCATTCAATTTAGAATATTTTTATCTAGATGCTTATCAACAGAGAAGCCGAACTTCCATTTCATTAAACCTCTGAACAGATAGCGCTGAATTTCATGCTTAATGTAATGTCAACTTTTGATTATGATCATTTTCTAAACTCTTGCTACTGATGGACTGTGGCAACAGGGAATGAAATGACATAAAAATAGTGAATGGCTCCAGCTGCATGGAGGGCTGCCTGGCATATTCAAGCACTACTTTCATGTTTAGATAATAAGCATGTATTCTGTTGGCTCATTTGGAGTCTGACTTTGGAAATGACGTTAAGGTGAACATTTTGCAGACCCAGGTCTACGTCCAGGCAGTGCAGTAAAAACAGATACATGTGTTAATTTAACTTTCTAGACTCTCTTTCTCTATACAGTATCTACATTTTAACAATACAATAGGAACAAATATCAATAAAAGACATATTTCACTGAAAATTGAATGTTCTATCATCATATTTAACAAAAACAATAATAACAACCCTTAGCATTCCAAACTTATATGCTTTTTGTTCCCTTTGCCAAAAAAAAAAAGAAAATAATTGAAGACTTTCCATGCTCTTTTTCACATAGTTACAATGAACCGAAGTTGTCAAGCTTCAAAAAAAGATACAAAAGAACCAAAGAAGTATCATAAAAGTGGAACACGTGACTTTTATGCTTTATTCAAAGTCTTTTGAAATTATACTATATTAATACTAAAAAACTTAACATATGCCCTAGCTCTCCTTGCTTAGTTCACAAGAGTTAATTAAAGATGCAGTAACGTCTGATTTGTGAACGTCTGAATTGCAATTCTGATAAATATGTCTTGTAATTCTGACCTTTTTCTCAGAAATGCGAGCTTATGTCTTAAAATTTTGGCTTTATAACATGCAATTGTGAATCAAAAAGTCAAAACTGTAAGATATAAATGCGTAATTGTATAAAAAAAATAGAAAAAAATATTTTTTGTCTTCAGAATTGCACTTTATAACTCAACTGTGAGTTTATTCTGAGAAAAAAGGCCAGAAATTTGCAATTGTGAGATTAAACATTTCTTTCTTCATTTCTTTATTTTTCAATTCAGTGGTGGAAACAAGCTTCCACAGCTTTTGCAATATTGTGCCCTTTTAAATTCTTAGATGAACTATTTCTTTAAGCAAGTCTTTCTCACCAGTTAGAAGCACAAGGCGGTAAGGCTCTTCAGGCTTTCTCCTGTAAGGGAGGACCTCCTGATATATTGGTAAGTGGATACTGGCATGTCGTTCACCCATCTTCTGTCTCACGCGTTGACTTGTCCACTCCTTCCGGCTCAACCGGAAACTTTTCCTTAAACCAGCTGTTGAAAAGGAGAAAACAAAATCGATTAACTTAACATCACATGTAGTTCGTTTTTGAAAAATACTTGGAATCTTTTTATAATTTTTTATTGATTTAAATTTACATAAGTATGTCATAATATGTCAAGCATGATTTGATTCTTTTTTTTCCCCTATATTGAGTAATGTGTTTAGAAATTACAGCATAATTTGCTCAGAGCTTCTACCAAGCAGAGATGCCAAAAATATTTGGGCAGTTGTACTTACATCTGTTTCTTATTAGACAAGTGTGTTTGTCTGGATCATTAGTGTATGTTTTAGATAGCTGTCAATGTCTAGTTTTGCTTTGGAATTGTTTTTTGGAACCTGAAACCAGACATGAGGACCAAAGTAGGGTCAACAAAAGTGAGAAATCAGTAGACTTGAATCCAAGAGGTAGTCAAAACTATAGTCCACGTGAGACCCGCTGTTTGGTAAATCTCTGAGAAATGCAAGCATTGTTGAGCTTTACAGCAACCAAATAGAATCAGCAATGTGGCTGTCAGAGGAAAACTTTAACCATGAAGAAAACCCCTCAAGCATCTGTCCAACAGGAGTATTCACCAGGGTGCAGGAGATTATGTGTGATGATGGAAGATTAAGTAGCACATTACTAGTGGTTCTTAACCCTGTTCCTGGAAGCCCCCCAGCTGTACACATTTTGGATGTCTTGCTTATCTGACACACCCATTTGACATTTTGGAGTTTCTACAAGCAAGATGATAAGTTAAATGAGGTGTGTTTGATTAGGGAAATATCCAAAACTTGTAAGGTTAGGAAACACTGCTCTGGGATAACAAGCAGAACTGATTATTGCAGACCATGATTAAGTGCAGTAGAGGATGGACACACTACCACATATGCTTCACTAGAGCAATAAAGTAGAGGTAGAGTATGCTTTGTCATGCTGATGCTTTGTGAACTGCTGATGGGTTCTTATGGCCAACATAGTGATTGGAGCATTGAAGTTCTTTAAGAACAAATAAAGGTTTAAAAACTCTTGGAAGAGCTGAATGCTCTTTACTGGATCTTAATCAGATCTATTTCCATGCAATCAAGATATAAGCAAACTTATATGTGAAGCACATTGTTTCAAACTTGGACAAAATTGCCTTCCTCTAATAGCGTGCTTAGTACTTAGAAAAGATAAGCATGTTGTCAAGGTACTCTGTCAAGCATGTCACAAAATACTAATTCTGTAAGTCTGTAGTGACCTAAAAGACTGGAAGACAGACCAAATCAAGCTTCATTACCTGCCCTGCAGGCATAATGAAGATGCTCTTTAACTCTTTCCCTTTCTGAGTCTAGACCCTGTACAGATCCAGCTTTTTGAAGACGGTGGAACTTTGGGGCAACTCAAAAGCAGTAGCTATTAACCTAGGACATTTTTATGTTGTTTTTTAAACCAACTGTTAATGCTTGAGTATATTCTTCCCCCCAACAAGGAAAATCTACATGTGCCGGAGATGTGGATAAAACCAAAACCAAAGTCAAGGTCTTCTCCTCTCAGTGTGCCTTTCTTTCTCAAAACAGGGACCCTCCAGGTCAGAAGTTGCCCATTCCTGATCTACTGCATGGCCAAAAGGTCAATGAGGGGAACAATTAATGCTATACTGTATATGTAATATGACAACATCAAATGTCAGTGGGAATGCTAGTATTCTGCAAGTGAGCAGACATGACAAATCAAGAAGTGCCGGGATAAATAAGCGATCAGGATGTTGCAGTATTCAACCATTTTATGATGTTTTAATGGTAATTTAAAGGATTAGTTCACTTCCAGAACAAAAATTTAGATAATGTACTCACCCCCATGTGATCCAAAATGTTCATGTCTTTCATTCTTCAGTCGTAAAAAAATTATGTTTTTTTTT